>JAOVVB010007224.1:0-16946 GCA_028570985.1 Heterobranchus longifilis | reverse complement strand
GTGTGTGTGTGTGTGGGTGGGTGTGGGTGTGTGTGTGCGTGCGCGGTCTGCCGTTATTACTAATGAGACAATGTTGATAATACAAATCAGTTATCAGGACAAAATGTCCCTCTTTAAAATATTGTAGATATGAGCTGAACTAGAAGTGTCTGATTTTAATGCACCATGCAAGATGTATGGTGCCTTTTATTAGTTCTTACAAAAAAATATTTTTTTTTATGTGACGTTCTGTGACAAAGATTTCCTAAAAACAAATATCTGTGTGTGTGTGCATGTATATATATACATACATGCGTATATAGATATAGAGATTTAACAAGGAAGATTTAACCGGTTATAGGTGTTGTGGGGTTGTGATGTCAAAGCCATGCACCGCTGCGACAAGCAGGATATGGGCACAGCAAGCCCACATGTAACCATGAAGCACAGCAGGGTTCAGTTAAGCTCAGTTTCCTCTGTCAGCTAAGGTTACTTACATCAACCAGAGTATGTGTCACTCCAGTCAAGCACGGCTTGTTGATCTGATTTCATAAAAAGAAAAAAAAAAAGAAGAAAATACCATATTACTCACAATGTCATCTCCACTATTCAATTGAATTTACTTTAGGAGAAAAAAAGAAAAAAACGAGTTACATAAGAGTGTGAATATCACAAGCAGATGTAATTTTCGCGAGTCGCCTTTATACATGATGGATCGCAAACAATGCCGTTGTACTTGTTTATCTCAAACACAAACAGGTTAGGTAGGTAGGATGCAACACGATCAAACAGACAAACTTCAATAAAGCACTTGTGCAGAGCTTGCAAGTCTTATAAGACTGTGCTGGAGCTCAGGTAGCCTCGGATCAAAGGTAGGGTGGCAGTAAAGGAGGAAAGGGCGCTCTCAGCTCTCCAAGCCCGCTGCTGTGCTGAGCTCAGCCTCAAAGCCACTATCTGTTGCAGCCTTGGGGAAGTTCACAGCGAGCTACAGTATGTGTCAAGGTGCCCTTTCTCTGACAACTGCACGCTAAGATTCCTTTCCTCTTATCTAACGCTTTAACTCTTCACCCAGCCTGCATGTTGGTGTGCAAGCAAAATGTTATATTATATAATGTTAGGTCGGTGCCTTTTCGCATATTTTGATTACTAGGGACACAATTAATTTTGCAGCGCAATAATGTGTTACATACGAATAATTTTTTTTTTTGCGGTATCTTAAGTCATTTTGATAGGCCATATCTATGTTCCAAGTATGCATAAAGATAAGTGACAATCTAAACCGATTTTAATTCAAGGCGACTGTGATTGCTGCAGCGTCGTCCTAAATGTGTTCCTGCGGTTTGGAGCAGCATGCAAAATTACATGCTGTGAAGTGAATTCCTCCGTCTGGTTTTGCTTGTGTCGCAGAGGCCCACTTGGGTTTGGGCTTGGAGCTGCATGAACAGCAAGTGAATGTACTTTATCTTCTTCTCTGATCAATGGTGAGGGATTACAGAGGCACAGCGGGTGAAGCCTGGTTTCTTGGCAGGCATAGCATTGTTGTTCAGCATGTGAATGTTTATTATAAGAAAAGTGGGAAAAGGTGTTTTTATATCAAGTCAACAAAGTCAAAATGTTTTTTATTAGTAATCGCGTAGCATAAAACAAAAGCAAAAAAGAAAGGGAATATAAAAAGTGAAAATAGCAAAAAGTGGGGGGAAAAAGCTGTACTCCTTTTTAGGATGTGTGCAGATGGAAATACAAATGAATATTCTCTTCCTCAAGACTGTCAGGAAAGTAATGATAATCAGGAAATAAAAGATAAAAGCCCAGCAGCAAGGGCAACAGTTAAGAGTGATGTGCGATGGACTCAGTGTACACTAATACCTCTCTTTCCACTGTTGCATCTGATGTTAATTATCTAAACCTGCAGTGCATTTTTAAAGAGTTTGTGGTTAGAGTCGGGCCATAGTATACTACCTGCGTAGGTAGGTAGGTCAGCGGGAGGAGAAGAAGTGAAAAATCAGCCGTTACCATTCATATACAGTAGCTGTGTTTCAAACATGTGGTAGTTGAGGCCCTGGAGATACATTACAGTAGAAACAGGGCATTACTGTATATTTGTTAAAATAAGTACCAACTTTGATTGTGCAAACCCTCTCTGTTGGTAACTTTACAGTATGTTGCACAATATATGCTGTTCTTGTTCCCACAGAGCCCCTCAGAATGTAGGTTAAGTGTACAGTATGTCATGTAAACGTAAAGTACATTTAAATAGGACATTGGACTCTGTTTGATTAGTTGGGATGAGAGAGCAAAGTCCAGCAGAGGTTTGATGAAGAAAGGTGGTGACCAACAGACACAGAAAGTACCTTTATTTCACCACACATAGACTGAGTTTAGTGTTACCTCATATGTGAAAAGATGCTTCTCTGCAATGAGGTTCTAGAAAATGCAATTCAAATTATGATAGGAGGGATTTTCCAACTTGGTGCACTGTAGGTACTGCACACCCAAGCTCCAATAAGGTGTATTAAATTACAGTTTTTTCATTTACATATATACTGGATATTGTTTAAGCTCCATTTAAACTTCAACGCTAATATTCACCTATTCGCCAAGTTAAATTATTTCATTCAAAAAGGTTAGGTATGATTACACTTTTTCTAAAATATGGAGATTATTGTGTTTAAACATGTAGCCTTTAACATATGCTAATAGCCTTTAAACACACAGGATGGGTGTTTAAAGGCTTGTTTGTGTAAGAACATGCTTTCTTAGAGCCAAGATTCAAGGAAATGCTGTAAATAAACTGAGGAGAATAAAGAAACTGTTGTCCGGGCGCCCATGCTGCAACACAACATACCAAGAAATGAATGGCCACAAACAGTTTTAGCTGTCAGAGACCACTCTAATAATAACTGCTCTATTATGTTATTTACGCTAAACAGTGGATGCTTGTTCTGTGCTGAGCTGTAATTTGGGCAACATTTATTTGCCAATAGACCAGGCCGGCAGAAGGAATCTCCAGGCAGCCTACTGCACCAGAGTAAAAATAGATTTATGGTCAAGCTCAAACACAGCTGAAATTTCACTCAAATAGTTGACATGCTGCAACAAGTTGAGAGCTACTATTAGCCACGTCTGCTGCCCCTGCTGCTTGCAGTTTACTGTACTCTATGTGTTAGGAAATATTTCCAGATGTTGCACAAGCTGTAAAAGACGTCACTTTGGCCCTGCCCGTTCCAACTGGTCATCCATCTTTGGGTAATCAATCCCTACTTTGTTTTCCTCCTAAACCAAAAGGAGAGACTCCGCCCTCCCTTAACTTAAAGACTGAGTCAGCTTGGGTTCCACCTTAAAACCTGCAAGAAATCAGATTGTGTTCCTTGTGCGGCGGCGACCACAGGCGCCTCCCCCTCCTCTGAATGAGAAACTGTGTCAGTGGAGCAGCTCCTGGTCTCTGGGCCTGACGGTGCAGCTCAGCTGACTGGCAGGTGAGGCGGCGAGTCACAGACAAAGCCGCTCACTCAGCAGCCAATGGTAGCGCGGTAGGGTGAGGGAGGATCGTCACACCGTTGCCACGACAACCACCTTTGAATGAGAGTGTTCGTGGAATGCGGCCAGACGGCAGTTATATAACAGGCTGAAGGGCGGGGGTGAGGCTCTGGCAGGGGGAGCGATGAAGGGAGGGAGCAATAGAAAGGGGATTTTTTTTTTCCATTGGCCTTTATTTATTTATATCCCTCAGTTGCTTTTCGTTGGCCAGTAAGAATTCAACTGACCAGAAACACTCAAAAAACACTCACCTGCGCTGCACACACAGTCTTTGTGGAGGGAAAATGTTGTTTACCTAAATTATGATTTTCAGGGTAATGTCAGTCACTAACCTCTTTTGCTTTGCCTCTTTGTGTGACGCATATCTCCCCCCACACAGAGTGACTCATGTGATTGCTCGGTCGTGAGTAGTTTATCAAAGAGCCTTTTAGAAAACAAGCAATTTTCTGGAGAGCTGTGATGGCCGGTTAAAGCCGTCGCTGCGATTTACAGGTTACCTAATACCCTCTGTGACCCAACAAAAGTGGTTTAGGGATTGTTTGGCACACCCTGTCGTCCGAGCCAAATCAAATCTTGCACACAGTCTATGCCGTAACAGTCAGTTTTGCAGTTGTTCTGCGGGTTACAATTGTAAGGCCTTGGAGGGTTCAAAAAGCAGTCTGCTTTTGTTAACCTGCTAACATTTTGTACATCCTGGAGGAGGCTCGATATAGAGAGAGGGAGAGAGGGATGTGAAACTTTATAACCCCGGGCCTCAGCTAATGCAATTGACCTGCTATTCTGGGCTTGAGGAGGCCCAGCTACTTAGATAAACAACATAATGAAAAGAACAGGCTGTTCCTGAGTAAGAAGGCTCAGAGGCTCCCACAATGAACTCAAGGTGTAGCCTATAGCCGAATGTATGCGCAGTTTACTTTGTTAATCATGGGATACACCGTGTTCTTGTTGACAGTGTGTGTTCTTGTCGATCCTGTGAAATGGATGTCGTCATTATTAGCTACATTTCACTGTTTACATTTCCACATTTAACTGTCAAGAAATAACCTGAATTTCTTGTGAGAACATTCATATGAGTCTACCTGCACAAAGAAATGCGAGGTGGTGGCTGTCTTGTTTGAGTTCATTTGTGTTGTATTGACAGTAACTGCAGTCAGCATGATACGCCTTAAAAGAAAATGTTGAATGTTCCTGTGACTTCTCTATAACACACGCAGTGCTAATGGACAGGGAACAAAGATATGTTTACTTGTTACATAGCTGTGGGCTGGGTTTTCTTTATGTGTTTATGGAGATGTCAATTGTGTAACAACTAAAATGGTGCTCACACGCTGTGTATCATTGTAGGGTTGCAGCAATTATTGCTATTTATCAATCAATCTGGGCGATTATTCTGGCGAAGTTTTGGACTGTTGCTCAAAACATTTAATGATGTAAAACAGAGAAAAGCAGTAAATTCTGACACCGGAGAGGCAGATTTGCTTGAAAAAAAAAAAAGACTAAAACGATTGAGTGATTGTCAAAAAAAGTTGCTGATTGATTTTCTGTGGATTGAGTGAATCTATTAATCTGCTAATCCTTTCAGATCTAGATCATTGTGCCATTATGAAAGAAATACAGTGTTACGACTGTCGTTATGCAATGACAGCAATTGGTATTTAATCCTATTCGTTCTCAGTAAGCCCATGTATTTATTTGTTTCGAGGGAAATAACTACAAAATAAAGTATTCTACCTTTTGAGATCTGTATTAATGGTTTTTTTTTTTACTATTTCATTGATGTGTTCCTTTTTCTTCTCTCTCTCCAGCTCAAATAGAGGTGATTCCGTGTAAAATCTGTGGGGACAAATCATCAGGGATTCACTATGGTGTCATCACCTGTGAAGGCTGCAAGGTGAGCTATCATCAGGTGTTACAGCGCTAAAAGTAGCTTTACAGGCACTTTGTTTATGATCTACCCAACATGCATTTAGATGCTCACATTGTTTACCACTGATTTACATTCCGTGCGTCTCTTTGTCTGTAGGGTTTCTTCCGACGCAGCCAGCAGAACAATGCTATGTACTCCTGCTCACGACAGAGGAACTGTTTAATTGACCGGACCAACCGTAACCGCTGTCAGCACTGCAGGCTGCAGAAGTGTCTCGCTCTGGGCATGAGCCGTGATGGTGAGTTCGGCTACTCGATCTATATTTAATTAACTCAGAGTTTCCACCTCCCGCTTTTTTTTTTGCTTGTCACATTGAATGAGTCGTGTAATCCTTATTTGACCCAGACCGCATCTTCCTGAATGTTTAATTTTTGCCTTTACATCCTCCTGTTGCAGCGGTCAAGTTTGGCCGAATGTCGAAAAAGCAGCGCGACAGCCTGTACGCAGAGGTCCAGAAGCACCAGCAGTCCCAGGAGTGCGCGGGGCTCGGCGTCCGCGAGGAGAACAGCGACATGGCCGACCACGGCCGCACCTACAGAAGAGGCTCCAGCGCCGCGCTCAGCGATCTGGACGACATCACCATGCTGCCGGAAGGCCTGCTTTTCGACCTGCCGCTGACCCCAGAGGATGCAGGCGGAGAGTACTGTAACCTGGACATGCTGGGCGGCAGCGGAGGCAGCAGCTCATCCTCTCAGAGTTCACCAGAACAGACCAACTTGGACTTTGTAGACGGAAACCACAACATCAAGCACGAGTACCAGCTGTTGCACGACTCTGGGCTCTTCTCACATGCTATCCTCAACCCGCTGCCCGAGGGCTGCTCCCTGCTCGAGATAGGTCAGTATACGTCCTGTAATAACGGCTGTGTGTCTGAACCTTAAATCTATCTTAAAAACAACATGAATCTCATTGCAAAAAAAATGCTTCCCTCTGTCCAGAGCGTATAACTCAGAGTGTGCTGAAGTCCCATCTTGAGACGAGCCAGTACAGCACAGAGGAGCTGAAGAGAATGGCGTGGACCTTGTATAGCCCAGAAGAGACGCGCTCATACCAGACCAAGGTATATATGACACATTATTTTATTGCAGCTTCGTAGGGCTGCAGCGATACCGTGGTATGAAAATTGACGGTTATCATATTTACTTATCTACAGTATTTAAAAAAAGCGTTTTTATTCATTTTCAAAAGGGAGACCATTTACACACACTTTCTTTCCTTTAAGGGTTATTGCCACTGATAATAATAAATAATTGTGTAATATCCTATACCATGAAACTGTGATTTTCTGACACGGTTATTATACCGTGATTGCAAGCATATGACATTCATTCACATTACAAGAAGGGTGTTTATTAAATATCTCCACCATCTACCCTAGATGATTGATAGTTGGTAGCGTGAAATAAATCTAAAGTTGCACATAAAACATGATTTCATATCACTATAGTTTGTACACAGAGGAATATATTTTTAACCTTGCTACAAAAATCAACTGTAAAACTTCTAGAAGGAAGTTTCCTAAAACAAATACAAGTGTTCCCTTCTTATCGCCACTGTCGATTCCTACAGTGCGGTTTGTAAAATCCAAACATCTTTTATCACACATCTACTGGGCTTTTTGTCTCTGTCGTCAAGGTTGTAGCAGATAGACGTAGGTCAGGACGTCTTGAGGGGAGAGATAAGCGACAGAGGCGACGGAGAACAATTGAATACAACTTGTGTGAATCCTCTCGTGTATTGCAATTCTCATAAAAGTCTCCCTGTCTTTTGTCTTCCAGACAGCTGAGGTGATGTGGCAACAATGTGCCATTCACATCACCAATGCAATCCAGTATGTGGTCGAGTTTGCCAAGCGCATCACTGGCTTCATGGACCTCTGTCAGAACGATCAGATCATCCTCCTCAAAGCAGGTCAGTGCATGACCCCGGTATATACACACACACACACACACACACACACACACCATGTAGACTGAAGTCAGTTTTACAATTTGTGTTCAGCCACGTAACAGTCAGGAGCTGTTTTTACGAGGCGTGTGCCCCCAGCGAGACAGCCATAACCCGCTGTGTGTATGATTGTGACTTTGCAAGTTTTAGCCGTGACAAAGACAGCTGTTGTCATATGAGCAGTATATTACCCTAAAGTGGTAGATGAGTTCACAGAGGTCAAATATCACATGCAGGCAGGGTGACTTGAAAAGGTGTTTCTGAAGAATGGCCGGCCTTGTTTTAATCACGCTGCCTCTTCTACGCCGCCGTCTGAGGTATTCACGCCGTAACATGCCTCAGCTCATAATTCACGGAGGCCTTCGTGTGATCCTTCCTCAGGTGTTGGAAATTTGGTTTTCAGTGACAAGCCAAACAATAAATCATTCCAAAACAATAGATTAATTGCTTTGCGTGGCAGTCAAGGTGTTCTCATTTTGCGAGGATGAAGCACGCACACAGAGGTTTCCTCGCAAGGCGTTTGATTCGTCCAGTTAGATGTGTCAATCAGAAAATGTTGACGTTTAAATGTGTCAGCACCCATACATGAGCTACCAAACTGGACCAACACCTGAAGGGTGGATGTAGACCAATGAGATGCTCTAAATACAAACAAACAAGACAACATTCTGCAAGTATCGTCGCTATAAAACGGGTCACAGCACCACATAATCAACAGTAATTATACAGATGTCACTTGATTAAACACTATGTCCGGTATGTACCAGTGACTTAATGACTTAACTACCTTGATGATCTTAATCACACCCTTTTGTTGCAAAGGTGACAATTCCCCAGTCATTCCCAGTAAATTATATAAAATTATCTCATCAGTAAACAATGTTTCACTTTATATAATCACGACAGGGCAGATTTAATGAACATTTTGTTCTAGAAATAAGAGGCCTTCTTCTTACAGCTTGCAGTAGTACAACTTATGAATTATGTCATAATATCACTTATTTTCCAAGCGCTGAATATTGTGTGGAAGGTATTCTTCTTGATTGAATTTAGCATATTTTTTCTCTTGATTATTATCCAGGATGAAACGAAAACCTTAGCAGACTTCGTATATTCTTGTCAGTGTAGCCGCTGAACACACGGCCCAATTAGATCATTTACAAGGACTTTTCTTTTTCCTCTGTTGCAATTTGTTCAGCAACTGTTTAAATATGTACATGCCACTAACCTTATTCCCGTTTTCCTTTTGTGTGTGTCCACAGGCTGCATGGATGTTCTTCTGATCCGTATGTGTCGGGCCTATAACCCCATCAATAACACATTGCTCTTTGATGGAAAGTTCGCCACCGCTCATCTTTTCAAAGCTCTTGGTGAGTTAACACATATTCTCTCTTGTGGGAAAATGCGTAACCTCGATGAAAGGAGGAGCAGGGGATTTTAGGTCAACTTTTTTTTTATGCGTTTCATCCGTGTCAAATTCATCACAGTCAGAGGTTTCTGTTTTGATGACGATTTTCTTTTTCTCTTTCTTCTTCCTTCCTTCCAGGCTGTGACGACCTCGTGAGTGCGGTTTTCGACTTGGCTAAAAGCCTGAGCCGTGTGCAGATGTCTGAGGAAGAGATGGCTCTTTTCAGTGCTGCTGTGCTGCTCTCACCAGGTGAGATTATATTTATTTAACTACATTGATTTATGCTCACTGTGGTATTAGTTTAGTTTGATTTTTTTTACCAGTCATTTATACACAATACAACAAATTGACCATATGGTTTTGAAAGTTGTTAAATAATACTAAATCATCATAGGTTTGGGCTGAAGCCTGAGCTTATTGTGCCTATGCTTGATACTTAAAAAAAGCATTATCCAAACTCTACCCAAAAAACAAACAAAATATAAGACAGAACCACACCATCATAACTCAGAAGCAGATAAACAAAGATAGTCATTTCTCAGTATTTACACTCATACTAAATGGAATAAACCTGTTTAATAAACCCACCATCCAGGATGTCATACAGCCTGTACAGCCTGTACTGTAGTGTGATGACAGGAAACAGAGGTGTTTACCAGCACCGCTAAAAGTTGCGGCGCAAGTTTGACACATACCGGCTGAATCAATCAATTTGGCACCAAGAGACTACAAAAGTAGGGCTAATTACAATTAATCAGATGTTGCCTAGTTACCTAGATGGATAGGTAAACACAATAACAGAGGGTGACCTCTTTACAAATTACAAAACATCATTCCTACACTTTTAAATTGGTTTATTTTACAGCATTAACAAATATTTACTCATGTTTGAGGAAATTACTGGATAATTATGCGTGTGAAAGACTTTTGTGACAAATGGAATTTTTTAAACCAATCTTTGCTCGTAGCTTCTTTAACATACTGTTAAAAAAGACAATGTAGTTTTACTTTTAGCCTATTTTCTCAGTACTGCATTATATTGGATTATTATCCATCAATATGTTAAAAATATGTTCTCTTTTCGAGAAGCATAATAAAGTAATCAATAAACTTTCACCAACTCAGCCTGTGCATCTTATCCAGAGATCCTACAAATAAAGGAGAAGAAATAAGTTTTGCTGTCACATATTTGAATGCACTTCAACTTAAATTCATAACACACCTACATCAGCATTACTGCACCCATGGCGACACTTTATTTGACTTTAGTAAATTTTGTATAATTGACTTGACTGATGGTCATTTTCCAAAGCACAACATACATTTTTACATTCCTACTTTGCAGCCATGGCTTGAGTTCATTACAGTCGAGTATGAAAATCAGCTTTCCCAGAGTTGAAACAACGAGCGTGTCACTGCGGTGACAGCCTGCTGTTACATCTTGGATGTTGTTGAAGAGTCATAAGAGTCCCTGCTGGCAACTGCATTACCATGCAATATTTATATAACTTTGACATTTCAAAAAGACATAATGATAGATCATTCATCATCTCAGACATGTGTCATGTCTCTGCAAACTAATTTGCATTGCGTTGTGAAGCCGACGGGAAGAACGAAAACAACATCTAAAAAGTTATTATGTGCTTTGAAAAATGATCAGCTGTTATGTAAATAAACAGTCAAAAGTGCCATTTCAAATTGGCAACACGACAACACTAATGAAACCGTCTTTTTTTCCCCCTCAGACCGACCCTGGCTGACAGATGTTCAGAAGGTACAGAAGTTGCAGGAGAAAGTCTACGTGGCTCTGCAGCGCAGCCTACAAAAAGAGGGAGCATCAGAAGAGAAACTAGCTAAGGTACAAAGTCTTCTGCATTACTGTGCTAGTTTGATGAAAAACAATTGACATGACGCTTTGTTCACCTGCTGTTTTAATTTTAATTAGTAAGGATGCAGCGATTTATCTGCCATCTGCAAGTGGCCGATGTTTATCTGCTGTGTTGCATCAAATAACAAAAAGTACATACAAAAAAAGGAAATCACAAAATATACAAAATACAGGATTCAGAATAAAAAATACAGAAATTAAATACCAAAACAAAAATTAAAATAAAATAAAACCCAAGCACCATCCCTCCCTCCCGGACACGTTAACACACAAACACGCATGCACGCACACGCACAGAGGGAAACGGATAGGTTGTATAGATTACATGTTAAAGGGTAGAAATATCAAGTTAAAACATCCTGAAGGGATTCAGCTACAAAGCACCAATTGTTTAAACTAAGCCGCGCTGACTACATGTTGTGTGAAAAGGTTAAAAAGGCTTTTGAAGCTTTTCAAGTTATTGTTCAAAAAAATTATATTTTTCATCTGAAAGAAGGTTATATTAAAGGTTGTTTCTTAAATTTGTACAATTTAGTTTTAGTTTATTCAAAGATAGTGTAATGAAGGACTGAATGACTTTGAAACAGTTATTTTGTTTATAATGAAGATTTCTTTGCTTCCCTGGCACAAAAGGGGGAATAAATAACAACAACAACAAAATAAACATCGTTATCAGCCCAGAATTTCACAATCGGTGCATCCTTATTAATAAGATGATTAACTGGCATTTATTTCATCTTTTAACTTTTTCTGCTCTTCTGTATTTCCCTCCTAGATGGTGTCTAAGCTTCCCGTCATGAAGTCCATTTGCAACCTTCACATCGACAAACTGGAGTTTTTCCGCCTGGTCCACCCTGAGACGGCGTATACCTTTCCTCCTCTGTACAGGGAGGTTTTCGGCAGTGAAATCACCTTCCCAGACTCCACAGAGGGCTAGCACCGTTTAGCTAAATAGCGGGATTCAAATAGAGACATTGAGGTGTAGGGAGGGGGAGATAAAAAAGAAAAAAAAAGAAAGTGGCAACCAGCTGAGACAAAAACCAACCAGCAGCTCAATGACAATCCTGCACGCTACACTTTAGGACACACTCCTCTCACCTATGAGCTCCCCGACCGTGTGGAGGAGCTCACACTGCCCTGCAAGCCAGTCCATTCAGCTTCAACGTAACACTACAGGAACTGCTGCACCGCATGTTACCTCTTGTTTTTTTTTAGGGACTTATGAAAGAGTAGCCTACATCATTTGTATTCTCAAAAAATATTTTTCTATGAGAAGACCTTAAACCTCTCATCAAACTGAATTTGACTCTCTCACAGTTCCTGTAAGCTATTGTTGAATGTACCCCCTTTTCCCTTTTTCCGTTGAGCACAGCCCTATAGGCTCGATATAGAATGTACATACTTAAAATCCTCACCCACTTTGTGTTGAGGTTTGCAGTAATGATGCCTGCTTCGATCTCGTGACAGTTTTTATTATTTCATTCAATATTTTTCGGTAGCGCCCATATTTTTGCAGTTTTGTAACGTATGAACAAACTGTTTAAAGGGACCATGATCAAACTCACAAACAGACAGGTTTTTGTTTTGTTTTTTAAACTGTGTGAACCAAGGGCAAACATTCTGCCACCGTGCACCTACAAACTCTTGCACACAGAGCACAAAACATAGCACTTATCTTTGTAGATAGTTTTTTTTTCTAGCACACCCACAGACACTGATGTAAGTGAGCTCTTCTTTTTTTTTCTTTTTTTTTATGCAATCAGTGACCTCAGCCCTTATACCTTTTCCCTTTGAAAATGCCACTTAGAGAGTGATCACAGATTTTGGAAGTATTTTTCAGATACTCCTTTTATATATAAATATATAAAATAACACCTATATAATCGTGTAAGAATAAGAGCAGTCGTGAATTCACCCCGAGTCAGGAGGAGGAGGAGGAGGGTGATGTGCTTGTGCTCAGGTCTCTCAAACAGATACTGCCTGCCCAAACTTTGGGGTTCTGGGATGGAAAAGATTGTTGTTGCTGAAAATCTAATGGATAACTATTAGCACTTAGGAGTCGTTAGAATCCAAAAAAGAACTCTTGGCACAAGATTTTACGGGTTCGCACTCAGACTGCCATCTGTGAAACTTCTGTCAAACCAGTCAGAAATGCTCGATGCACCCTCCCGCTGTACGAGCGAGGTGCTGGACGGCCGACCACTGTGGCGTCACGCGCTCTCACGAGAGGAGCGCCTGGAACTGTCGCACCTCCGCCAGAAGAGTGCCATCGCCCCAAAAAACCTCCAGCCACCGTCTCAACCGGTCAGATTCGGGAAAAGACGGAAGAAAGAAGAGTTTTGATGTTGAAATGCGGACAGTTGACCGCATTTCCACCTACGTGGTTGGGACAAAGAATGGAGAGTGGACTCGTGGGTGATGGTGTTATTTAAGCTCCATAGACGTCAGTTAGCGGGGATTTTACTGTCTGCGGCGCCAACTCTCGCTGCTTCGGGCGGAGGCAGATTGCGCTGTCGCAGGACGCCAAGGTGTTCTGATTGGAGAATTAGATCCTCTGTTCCTTTTCCCTTTTTACTCCCTTACTACCTCACCCTCTTCAAACACTACGTGGCACAGCAAAGGGTTGACAGAGCCATCAGCTACCCCCCTGAGTTAGTATTTCTGCATAGAGCTTCTTCAAAAATAAAACAATTAGTGGTGAAATTTGAAGGCAAAGTGACGACTAAACTATCCTAAAAAAAAATTATTCTGCTCTTAAAACTGGAGCAATAAAGCAAACTGAACTGCTGGATCTACTTATACAGAGGACATCCTCTCTGTCATTTGAGAGCAGTTCATGCCTCTAGGTCCAGGAAGCCCTACTTAGATACAGATCTATCTGAAGGAAAGTCTCCGGAGACACGAGGGTGTGTCCAGATGAAACCTTTTTCTTCAAAGTAGTAGGCATATTGGATTTCTGTACGCGCGTCATTCTACCTAAAGAAGCTACTAGAAAAGAATCGTTGTAATCAATGCTGTTTTTTTTTTTTTAAAGCATTTTTAAGACAATCACACGACATATGTTGGATGTGTAGCTCTATTTAATATGTCAGCCTGGTTTGCTTTGCACTGCTGGGACAGTGCTGTTCGCCATCTCACATAGTATGAAGGGGTATTACCCTTTTCTGGGTACGTAAGATAGTGGCATGGTGGGATTGTGCAATAATGTCTCTCCCATTGTTCTCAGTATGTTGGGCCTTTGCTGCCATGTATTACAGTCGTTATTTTTTTCAGAAGCACTCCAGCACAGTTGACCTCGCAGCACGACAAAAAAATAATGTTATTTCGAATATAATGTACCAAATACACAGCCAACCACTACACGGGTCGGATCTCAGATGACACAGATTGTAACAAAGTGCAATACTTTGTGTGTGGAGAATGTTGCTGATTTGAAAGGATTCAGTATACTTTAGAGTTTTTTTTTTATTATTTTTTTATTTTGCAGGCCTAAAAAGCTGTCCAGGGGGCAGCGCTGAAGTTGTGCACGTACATTTCCGTTTAGAGTTACTCAGGGAGATAGCTGGGCTCTCTGTCCTACGGTGTCTGCAGTTTGTCTAGCTAGCAAGACACCTTGCACCAACATAGAAGACCTTAAAACCTTGATCACTGTGTACAGTACATGTTCTTGTGAATGTTTGATTTCAGAAGTATCAAAGATTTTACCCCTGTCTAATATCATTATTGCAAGACTTTTTTTTTTTTTTTTTTTTCCTTTTTTTTTTAGTTTGAGTCATAGATGAAATAGGATATTAAAAAAAAAGTAAATATAGTAAAAAATAAATATAAAAGATGGATTATAATCTCTGAATCTTGTGTTGGTTTTGTTGTGATCTTTTGTTTCTTAATTTTTATCCCTATGTGTACTGTTTTTTTGTTTTTTTTTCTCATCAGTTTAGTGTCCTTTTTGTCTTGGAGAGATGTAATTCTATTTTTTTAAAGAGCGTTTTTAAAGATGTCTCCCTAAAAGTTTCTCTTTTTGTCATGATCCTTCTGTTTATATGTTCACTCTATTTTAAGATTATTATTAAATCAATATAGATTTTAATAAGAAATAATTTATGATATGTTATGGATATAAAGCCCAAGAGGTTTTAACACAGTCAAGTGTTATTGCACAATGATGATACAATATGTGGATTTAAGAATGTAATAAAAGTCTTTTTACAATTAAATGAAAAACTTGTTGTGGCTTTACTTTGTTTCATAAAACTGATTGCACACAAAATGATCTGCATAGATTAATCCATTTATATTGCATAACCACATGTCACATATCACAGTTTCATCACACACAGCTGTATTGTCTTTAAATACATCGTATTGGTTTAGTTAACCTTTATTACCTTTTAAGGCTATTATTTGGTCAAATGATACATACAGACAATATGTTTGGAAAAAATTAATCTGCCATTTAAGGACAATTTTACACATAAAGGTGGTGCTGGAGGTGACGCAGACTCTTCTCTTCCAGTTTTCATCTTGAATATAGATTAATGATAAAAATCTTATTGACAGAAACCTCAAAGTGCGTTTGTTTTAATAAATCTAATTGGAAAGAAACTAATTATTGTTTGAAAAGTTTCTAAAAGTGAAATACAAACCATTCCACAGATTCCCTACATTCTAAAACCATCCTCCATAATTGCATCTCTATTATTCACATGCTGCGTCACGCTAGACAACACCCATGGTGATAAAATGCCGTGTGACATTCACCAGTGGTGGAATGTAACAAACTACATTTACTCAAGTACTGTACTTAAGTACAAATTTGAGGTATGTGTACTTTACTTGAGTA
This sequence comes from Heterobranchus longifilis, assembly GCA_028570985.1. NCBI lineage: Eukaryota > Metazoa > Chordata > Actinopteri > Siluriformes > Clariidae > Heterobranchus > Heterobranchus longifilis. The sequence continues at coordinate 1,420 of JAOVVB010007224.1, read as the reverse complement.
TTTTCCTTCCCTGCCACTTTCTACTTCTACTTTATTACATTTCAGAGGGAAATATTGTACTTTTTACTCCACTACATTTATTTGACAGCTATAGTTTGTTACTAGATATTTCTGATTAACTTAAACATACAAAACATAAGACTTGAAAAATGCATTGCTATAAATGACAAAGTGGTTAAAATTAGCTTCACCTCAACCAACAGTAAAATGCTGCATACACATTAATGCATCAGAAATAATACAATAATAATAATACAATATTTTTTTTAAAACAAAACAGTCATAGTTTCTGTGTAATGACTGAGTACTGTTATTTTAAAATGTTTACTTTTACTTTTAATATTCAAGGGTCCAGCAAAACGGTCACGATGGATATTTTGCTGATCCAGAAATACAGTAGTGTGTTGGTCCAGTCAGTTATAAAACACTGCCAGTTTAGAGGAACGCCGTGCAGATACTACAGAAAGGAGAGATGGTGTGACACTATATTTCAGGGTTTTCCCTGGATTTTTTCAGACAAAGGTTGCAAAGGCTGGAAAACGTGCGTGACATGCACAGCGTACACAGTTTGTGCGTGCACCTTTAGAGTGGCTGCTTAATGAAATTAACACGATGTGAGGGATTGGGTTTTCTGCAGAAACCACTTGCTGTGACTGTGCTGACTGTTAAATATGAAAAAGATCAACAAAAAGAATTTAAAATTAAAAACAGGGAACGTTGAGACTGTTTTCTCCGGCTTTTTCAACAAAGGTGGCAGCCAATAAGACAAAGGTGGGCCACCTTTGAGTTACATAGGCAGGGAAAACCCTGCATTATGCATTTATTGCCTATTACCTCTGAAAAGGCCGAGCTCCGTCAGCACACAGCCACTGGCAGTGAGCACAGCTGCAGCTGCTCTGTGTGGCTGTGGTTATTGCTCGGACTGTGGCTGCAGATGGAGTTGTATATGGTGGTATGAATAAGGCCACAGTAGCTGTATTGTGACTACTCTTTCCTGCTCAAATTAACATTAGCCAAGAAAGCATCGTTAAGCTACACAGGATTTGAGCATGCAGTGCTTTTCAGGGGCATTTAGGGGTGTCACCTGTTGTGCCACCCCAATAAGAGAGCAGAGACTGTCTTTAAAAGGCTTTAGTGGACTCTTTTTTAGTGGAAAATAGCTAATTTGAAAACATTTTATTGAGCTATTTACCTCAGACAAAGTCAGTCTTTTTTAATACTTTTTATTGGTTAAGTGTTTGGAAAAACCCACAGAAATAAAGGGTGACCAAGAGCATTGATTTATGAAAAAAAATAAGAAAGATATATGGAGATACAAGGTTTCTGCACGACAGCGACTATATGAAACTAGAGAACCTAAGGAATCCATTGGTCCCAACCATGTTGTGTTAACTTGTTGGGAAAGGGGCTAAATAACGCT
>JAOVVB010007199.1:0-16948 GCA_028570985.1 Heterobranchus longifilis | reverse complement strand
ATGTTTTAGCGTCCGTCTCTTCAAGCCCCCCTCCCGAGGCGAATGACTGTAACGGCACTGTAGCGACAATTTCTACCAATATACAATTTATATATCTATATATATATAGTCAGGCTTTTGAACATTAAAGCATAAAAAATAAGCATAATATGGGACCTTTAAAACAGAAAAAAAGAGAAACTTACACATCACATTTTGCTCTCTTAAATGCTCGAGCACGGGCTCCACGCTCTTCAGACGCTGGATCAACGCCGCCTGGTGTCTCTTCACAAAAGTGAAACCATCTGAAACAAGATTAATTTATTCAAACTGAATTTCACAGGAATTCACGGTTCATTTTCATGGACAATACATGGCCGAGAAATTCATATTTTCAGCTGTACCTGATGCCATCGCCTCCGCCAGCATCTCTCGCTCCTCCTCCCTTTTCTGGTCCTCGGCACTCAGCAGGTCTGAAACCAGCTCCTGCACTGTTCTGTAGTTCTCTCCGCTGGTCAGGATCTTGCTCTGGACTGTTTGCTTGACTAGACTACGCTCAAAGCCCATCTCTAAAGCGGACTTAATCACAGGGGTGTTCATCATGACGGCGTCCTCGGACCGCTCCTCTCCCGGACCGAGGTGAACCACTGAGAGAAAGAGAGAGCAGAAGTGTCAGGCTTCCTAACTTTTTATCCTATTTGAATAAGTTTCTGTCTGGGACTCTTTTTAAACCCTTTATATTGTATAATTCAATTTCAATAAGCTTCATTTAGGTTCATTCACACCTGCCTCATTTGGTCCAGACTTTCAGACTTTCTAAGTTTGATTCTAACCAAAATTACAGGTGTGAAACCCCCCCCAGCCGATGCTTGGTTTGACAAAAAGAGGTGGTCTCAGTCCGGATTAAACTGAACCATGGTCTGGTTTGTTTCTAGTGTGAAAGCATTTTTTGAATGGTTCAAAATCTCGGAGCAGTTACCGGAAATTATGGCAGGCTATCATCATAATTCAGTGCTTTGTGTGTACGTGTGTATGTAGCGAGTGTGTGGTGGAGCAAGAAGAGAGCGTGACGGTGGATGAGCTCTCTGAATAAACACTGCAGCTCCTCGAGGTCCAAGTAAAGTTCCAGTGTCTTTCTTTATAACTACTGAAGCAGGGCTGGCTAACAGTCAGGAAAGGGAAAAACAACGCAAAAAAATGAGCCATGGTTCCATGGGGAGATAAGCAGAAGTCAGTTTGGAAAAACCACAAAAATTCCAACACTAGAGAGAGATTACAAGAGGAAGGGGGGAAGCCCGTTTACAAACCAATCAATTACAAGTATCGGGAGACGCAGCTCACGGAGGTGATGACGACAGGACGTAAGTATGTCATGTAGCGCGCTCCTATAACGCCAACCTTGGTTCGGACTTTCAGGTGTGAAAAACAAATCATTTCAAACTCACCTGGTGGATCCACAAACTCTCTGGAGCTGCTGTCTCCATTTGTTAAAAGCTTTTGGAGAAAAAAAAAACAGAAAAATAAACTTTTTTTTTTTAAATGACTTGTTCTGTACCAAATGTTTGAACCAGGAACAGATTTTTCTGCTGCTCTCTACTGACCTGCTCAAACAGCCGAGGGAAACGAGCCTGGATCTGGTGAACAAACTCTTGTCCCTTCTCCTGCAGCAAATACTCACACCTGCAATCAACCAGAGGTACAAGAATACACACATTCATACTTTTGCCACAGTACAAAATAACACCAACATCAACAATAAAACTGAAATTCAAACGGCAGCATTTACCGAGGAAACCATTTAGCATGTTCCACCCAAGGATCATCTCCGGACTCCCAGCACCGCAGGCCTCCGTCGCAGCAGAAACACTTGACATCATCGTTCCGACCTTGAGGACAATCAAAGAGCTTTCAGTGTGACGAGTGGTTTTGGGGGGTTTCATAGAAACACACACAAAAAAAACATGATGATTCTGATAAAGATGACTGAATACAGGTTTGTTTCTCTGCTTTCATTTCCCCTTTTGCTTGAAACCTTTAGTAGTAAACTGATCACACATGAATGCGAGATCTAGTATTACCAACAGGTCATGTTTATAACCAGGTGTCGCTAAAGGGATTTCTGTCAGGACTTTCCAGAAAAACTGGACAAATACTGTCTGCTGTGGACGCCCCTAAAGAGGGGAAACAATCTTAACAATTGCTGTTGCAGGGAAGGGAAAATAAAGTACTTCACTCCAATCTTTCTTCTGGATATTATCAGTAGATTCAGTATATATCGTGTAACACTTCAGGACCGTTTAAATGACAGCACTGAAATTTTAGGATACATTTCTTTTTTAGAAAAATAAAAAATAAATCTATCCTCTGCTATTAAAAAAAAAAAAAAAAGATCAATTAAATTACACCTTTTGGAGGCAAAGTTTATGTGTTATGATCTTCATAGAAAGTTAACCAAAGTCTAGTTAGTTTTGATCCTAAAATGCATTCAAACTTTGTACAATTTGTGCTTTTTCCCACGGAAGGGCCAAATTGTTTTTTCTGATTTTATATATGTGGAAAAGCATATTTAGATTTTAATAAAATCAAAGCTCAAATCCTGACTGTGAAGGCACACCTTCAATATATTGTGGGCAGATGTGTAGGAGGAAATGTCCGTAGGCAAGAGAAGAGAAGATTATTCCCACACACTGTCCCATTTACTTGCAATGAACTGTATTTTAAGGATCATGCCAATGCAATAAAGTTCATTGCAAGTCAATAGGACAGCGTGTGGGAATCCTTTTCTCTCCAACAAAATCAAAGCTGAATTGATTTAATATTCTTTCAGTCTCCTTAAACCACTTTTGGAGTTCTTTTGTTGACCACCTGATGAATGTTAGTCCAATATTCACTCCTTCACCTCATCAGGTCACTGTGATTGAATAACTGTGCCTCTTTGAAATTGTCCATACCGACATAGTAGAAGCCAGCTTTAGCCAGCTGGTCGGGCCGGACGGGGATACGAGACGGCCAGTTGACAAAAGTGAGCAGCCTCTCTTCGCTCTGCTGCATGGCGGGGTTGGACACATTATTGAGGGCGGGCGCTCCTGAAGACAGTTGAGAAGTCACTCCTCCAGAGGCAGCTCCGGCCAGCGACACGTTGTCTGCTCTGTCCCCACGCACAAAACGACAGTTTGGATAATGCCTCTGGTGCTCGGATACGGCTCTGTCACCTGGCTCCCAGTTACTCAACTGCAAATACAAACAAAAACTTCTGTCAAGTATTTAACACTCCGACATACACTTAAAGCCGGAGATATACTTGCTTTTTACTCAGCGTACACGAACGCATAACAGCTGCGTCACATATCCTGCGTCTGTTCGGAGCGAACATGTGGTTAAAAAGCAAGTACATCTCCAGCTTAACGTGAGTGGTTGGAAGGTGGATGTGCTGCAGCCTGATGCCCACTTCTGTCAGTTAACACACATTATGTTACTTTATTTGAACAGGGATAACACACAAAGAACATTAACCTTGTATAAAACAAGCACAGGTGTAATGTTTGTTTTAGCAAATTGTGATTTTCCCCCTGTAGTCCCTGGGCAGGTAGGTAGAGTAATAAAATAGTAAGAAAGCTTTAGACATTACAAGATTGGACATCAAAATTGTAGTAAATGCATCCTCCCACCCCACCTCCCAACACACACAAGATTGCACACAAGACCAGACATTAAAATAAAGCATCATTTTTTGGGTTAGGGTTTCGTTGTGTATTCCTATTAAAACCGGTTAACAAGATGCTTAATGCAGAATAAGTCAAACAAAACAAAAACAAAACAAAACAAAACAAGGAATTGCACTAGTGATAAAAAAAATAGTATTGCAGCAGGGCCACAAAAACATGTACAGATTGAAAGGAAGATACTTCAGTGAAAATGGATAGCAACTCTAAAATGTGTGCTTTTGAATGTGACTGAGAAGAAGGCACTGAGTTAGCTTGGTCTCTCAAACCCCTCTGAACCAGGTGTCAGGTTCAGGGTTGGGAACCGAAAACCGAGAACCGACAGCAAATTGCCAAGAAGGGGGTACCGAAACTAACTTTAAATGGACTTAACAATAACAGTCAAAGTAAGCTCTGAAAAGAATAAAGACATTTTTGTTTGCTAAACATTTGACCTCTCTTTTTTACTTTTTTGGAATCGAAACTGGGAAATGATAAGCAGAATCGGAATCGATCAAATTCAAACGATACCCAACCCTAGTCAGGTAAGAGCTTATCCTGAGTTACAGCCCAGAGATAATATATTAACTCTTCAGCTAAACTAGTTATTTGCTTCCTGTTTGTGTCCCTGAGGATACACACCTGTCCTCCGCAGCTGAAGCAGGCCACTCGGTCGCCCTGGCCCAGGTAGTAGAAGCCGGCCTTGGCGAGCTCAGCAGGAGTTATGATGGAGAGCGTCCAGGGGTGGAAGGACTCCAGGCGATCCTGCTCCCTGCGCATGCTGGGGTTGTGGCACGTTGGTCTCTGGTGGGACATGTCCTCTACACCACGAGAGCTAAGTGGGCTGGAGGGTGGTGGAGCAGAGAAGCCCATATTTAGGTAGCCAGCTGGCTCTTCGCCTTGGCTTCCTGTCGGGTTTGGAGCGGCTGGGCCTGGACCAGAAAGCTAGAAGAAAAAGATGCAAAGTATTATGTTTTTACTCTGTAGCTTAAAGATCCGATATTACACTCATTCTCAGGTTCATGCTTGTATTTTGGGTTTCTACTAGAACATGTTTACATGCTTTAATGTTCAAAAAACACTTTTTTTCTCTCATACTGTCTGTCTGAATATACCTGTACATGGGATCATTAATGCTAATCGGAAAGGCAACTGATGTCAAAAACAGATTCATTAACTATTCTTCAGGGCTCGACATTAACTTTTTGAGGCACTTGTCCTTCAGACAAGTACATTTATCTTTCACTTGTAAAAATTACAATAATTGGGGAACACTGGTGGCTCAGAGCATGCGTCCCATATAAAAAGGCTAAAGTCTTTGCCGCAGCGGGTTTGACTCCCGCCCGCGGCCCTTTGCTGCATGTCGTCCCCCCTCTCACCCCTTTCCTGTCTACCTTCAGCTGTACTATCATTAAAGGGAAGAAAAGCCCAAAGAATAATCTTCAGGAAAAAAAAAAAGACAATAATTTACTTTTTTGTTTGCAAATGCAGAATTCAGACGAACAGTTGAAAGCATCCAAACAGTGTCAACATATAAATATCATAATAAAAATATCAAATAAATATCTTTGACCCGTCATAAAGTTTGACTTTCCCTTTACATTTCTGAAAAACTGTTCAGTAAAATCACATGAAATTTGACATGGTCAAACATGATCGTTTGACGATTTTTAACTTCGTAGCTCCCTTTTTTTAAATTATAAAACAGTACAGTAGAATAACTTCAGATTTCATACATGTCGAGCCCTGATTCTTCAGCTAGGATTTTCAAGACATAAGAGCAACTTTCTTAGCTTCATAAAGTGTATCTCTTATCTTTTTTAAGAAACTTCTTACTGGTATGGCTGGGGCAATGCGGAGTGGGGAGAAGGCGGAGTGAGAGGAGGAGAGCAGGTTGGCTGTAGACGGGAGGCTCTGGATGAAGGAGCAGGAAGGAGAGAGCTGTCTGTGTTTCTCTGTTGGACAGTCTCCGGCCTGCCAGCCCTCCGCCGTCACGTTACACCTGAAACACTGCACGCGGTCGCCCACGCCGGTGTAGAACCAACCTGCCCTCGCCAGACTTCGCTCTGTGACTCCCGAAGCCGGGAATCGAGCAAAGGTAGAGATGCGGAAGAGCTCTGGGGATGAAAACGACATCATATTGACATATTTCCTTGAGAACACATCAGAAGGTTATATACAAAGAATAATCTTAAATCTGATAAAGGGAAACAATAAAACAGATTGGTACCTGAGGAGTTATCATATTGCAGGTCAGGTGGAGGCCCGTTGCGACACAACCCCATCAAAAACGGGTTGTTTTTGAGTTGAACAAGAGTTTCCATTTTTTTTATTTAAGTTTAGAAATGAGGCAAAAGAGATGTCCTTCAAAGGGAGAGGGGTTTGAGAAAATCCAAGGTCTCGCTTTTTCACACCCACACACTCACATACGCACTGCAACAGAAAATAATATTATAGATCAGGGGGCAGAGGAGGTGTGTGTCTGTGTATGTGTGTGTGGGTGTGTGTGTATGGTGGGGGTTAACTCAAATCGAAAGACAGAAACAGTGAAGAGACCGTGAAAAAGAAAGTGAAGCTTGGCTAAGTGTGAAACTTAGTTCAGAAGAAACAAAACTACCGGTGCAGCAGCCACCCTCATCACACAGTACTAGACACAAAGTTCACACATTTGTCATGTATTTTCCTCAACCAGGGTTTTCCCTGCCTATTTTATTCAAAGGTGGGCCACTTTTGTCTTACTGGCTGGAAGCTTTGTTGAAAATGTAGGGCAAAACTGTTGCGTAATTCTGTTTCTTGTTATTTTTCATATTTAACAGGAAGCACAGTGGCTTCTGCAGAAAACACAATCCCTAACATCATGTTAATATCGTAAAGCAGCCACTCTAAAGGGTGCGCACACAAATTGTGTATGCCGTACATGCCATGCATATTATCCAGCCTTTGCCACCTTTGTCTAAAGAAAATCCAGGAAAACCCTGTCAACATTCCCTATACTTTACACCTGGATCCATTTTACCTGTACCTACAGTACTACCTCTGAACATTTAACTGCTGAAACTTCAACATTTCTTCTTCACTTACAAGCCCCAGTGGATGTGCATCCAACAAAACACATTCTGTGCAGTAAAAAAGGATGGACTATTTTTAAAAAGCGTAATTAAAATGCATCCTCAATAATCATAATATTACACCGCGGTCAGATCACCCAGGATCAGTATACACTTTATTATCTTGTATATTTAGCACAGACATGTTTAACCATTCAAACTTAAACATGTGGTATGTGATTATGTGAACCAACATTAGAAATTATAGAAATATTTCAAGCATGCACACACACACGCACACACAGACATACAGACCAAGGGATATGTGCTCTCAAACCCCTCCCCCCATCTCGGACATCCCTTTTGTAGGTGTCTAAGCTGCCATAATTGAATTCCAAAAACCCAATAAGAAAAATGTAATCCTCCTCTGGTAAGGATAATGGATGTTCCTCTTTAGTTTAATGATAGCAGGACCTGTAGGGGGGGAAAAAATCAGAAAAATGTTGAATTGTAGTCATGTAGAAATTCTTCATGGAGGATTTTAACCTCTTTAAGTCTGTATATTTTTCAAACTCATATACCCTTTGCCAGGTTCCTCATTATAATTATTAGCAATGTTCAAATATAACTTTATTTTCAATTCTACTCAAAACAAGATTTCCAAGGATAATAAATATGTAAAGACCCTTAATGGCCAGGTTTAGTTTCTTATAATGGTAAATATTATAGGATTTGAGTATGCCACTAAAGATACATGTCATATAGACCTAGACTAGTTTTAATACAGTGACAAAACAAAAACACAGATAATTTGTTTTGCTATCAAATACTATAAAATCTAACTAACTCTAATGCCACATATCTATAAATGAAAGTGGAAACAAATATTGGGAAAGAGGATGCATAAGAGGCTGTGCAATCATTCACTGTTGAATAACTACAATATGGGTAGGAGCCCAAGGTGATCACTGGATCCTACATTTCCCATAATGCAACCAGTAGCATTTGTTTGACTCTCTGTGCCTGGTAAATGCACACATCTTTCAAACTTCATGCCACCTGTTTGTAATGCAGACTTTCTGTTGTCATTTTTTTAGTCCCCAAGCCGTAAATAACCCGATGACATCACCAGGGTAATTTTCTCTGACTTTATAAAGCTTTTCTAGAGCCACAATGAATGAAAATGTAGACCTACTTTTAATCGATTCCTTTGTGTCACTGTCTATAGTATGTATAAAATAGACATAGAAATGCCCTGCTGTATAAAAATATATATATATATTTTTTTTTTTTTAAGTGTTTGATTTGGGAAAAGGATCACTCTTGCTATACTCCCACACTTATTTTATGGGATTTTTTTTGCACACTAATATTTAAAATGTATTGTTGAGTTTGTAGGTTTACGTTTAACCTTTTGTATGTCTTTTGGGGCTGTTTTTATATAAGTCATTACAGGTTTCTACCACACCATCCCATGCTTTATATTTCTTCCATGTGATTTGTATTTACTGTATGTGTGTATATTGAAACAAATAAACATTATATAACTATTTCCCACGGCTAAGTAGTACCCCTCATGACAAGTAAACTTACTTTTGTGTAGAAAATCAGTTAAGTAACGTTACCACTTTAACAAAGCTACCAATTTCCTGTTGATCGACCAATCGATTATTCTGCTAAATTAATACTTTTGGAACTAAAGGCAGCAAGGCTATCACCAAGTGGTGAATTAAACATTCAACTAAAGCCTTTTATGGGAAAGACAACTACTATTTGTTTAAAAAACACTGGTATTTTCTAGTACTAAGGCTAGGTACTTTCCTCAACATGGAACTAGTTTGCACCAGATACTTCCGGTTTTATTCTGTGGTTCAATTCTGCTATAGCTAACGTTAGCTATGTCGTTTGGTATTTAAGTTAGAAGGGATTTAGATTTGAAATTGGTTTCGGCAGTAAAGTATAAATTAAAACATACATTTAACTAGCAGTTGCCAAATGATGCCCCACGGAAACCAGTTTGAGAGGATCAACGGACATTAGCTTGCTAACGCTAGCGACATGCTAACGCTAACAGGGGAACTATCAAACTTTACTCCTGCTCGTTAATCTGTGCAGCTAGCAGCACGGAGAAAGGAAAATAAAACTGTTTTGAGTGACGCAAACACACAAGACAATACATAAGACAGCTCAGTAACAAGCCGTGTGACATACTCACCGTTTCCTAATTCAGTCAGCACGGAAAGTCCCAGAGCTTCTCGTCACAGACACCGCCCGTTTCTGCTTCCGGTTATCGGTGACATGAAAATGGAACAGAAAGAAATGTAAATATGTTAGAAATCCCTCAAGGTAATCTCAGTCCCAGAGCTCTGCTGGTTTCTGGGGTAAAACATTCCCCACTTTCACATACATGAATCAGAAATAGCATGAGGTCAGGGGTGCTTTTGCTGTTAAACTATCTCCTTAAAAACATTTAATTATTGCAAGCACACCACGGAATCTATCGTATATGAATAGCATTAAATACTGTGGTCGAAAATGAAGAGCATCACTGAAACTATTCATATTGACCTGTCCAACCCATAGCCTATATTTTGTAAAGATATGTAATGATGATTCACGATCTTATTATAGGCTATACATATTGTTTGGCTTCTGTGATCATCACATTAATGCTATTCACTTGTTAACTATACAGTGGTGGAAGAAGTACTAAAGTAAAAGTAGAAATTATACCACTCTGTAAAAATACTCTTTCAAGTAAAAGTCCTACATTCAAGATTTCACTTCAATAAAAGTTCAAACGTATTGTATTAAAGTAAAAATACTTGTTGGGCTGAATGATCCTTTTCAGACAGTCATCATATTATTGAAATATTCTTGCATTTTATTTAACACATAAGCAACATTTAAATGTTACAGCACTTCACAGATTGTTTGATAATTTAATCTAGCACAGCATCATATTTTATAAACTAATTATATGTTTTGGTTGTAAAATATGAATCTGTAAAGTAACTGTAAAGTTAAAGCACCTCAAAAATGTACAGTAAGTACAGTACTCGAGTAAATTATTTACTTTCCACCAATGTACATACAGTAGGCTATGTTTAAACAGAGCTAACACTGATGATATTCATATCAACTGTATATGAAGTAGTCTTAACTATAGTAATAATATTCTGTCAAAAGTCAAATCATTTAGGTTATCTAAGAATATTTCAGTTTAAATCATGGTAAAAGGAATATTATCATGAGACAATATATACTTACGTAGAGGCCATGTGGAGGAAAGATGGATGGTTACACAGATTTGTTAGACCGTTTTGGTATGTGGTACTTCCCCAAACTTCCTGTGCCTGAACCATTAACCACTCCCCGTGTGTCAGCCTCACAGTGCTGACTGAGTGGTTTACTGACCTTCCATACCCAGACTGTATAAAATAGGTCATACCACATGATCTTGGGGTGGCATAAATTGTCTCAGCCTACTTCTCTTCATGTAAAGTACCTGTAATTTCTTCAAAAGTTTTCTAGCCGTGTATGTAGGATTGAGTTTAGTCAATTATTAAGATCAATTTTATTGTTACAGAGAGAAGAACTTCTCTTGGAAATCCCTACAGCTTAAAATGTTGCGTTTAAGAGCAAGGAACAATCGACAAGCTTTCAAATATGTATGTCAGGAGGACACTTAATTGTGTGATGATTATGTTGATTTTAATATATGTGCCAAATGCAGGGCTCTGCGGAAGGCAATAGATGATAATTGTGGTGAAATACAGTAATGCTTAATAACATTGGCTTGTTGTGAACAGTACTGTTATAAAAATAAAGTAAAGTAATAAAATAAAGTTTATTCTTATTAAAGTATTTGCATATTCAGAGAAATGTTTTTCAAAATAATGTTTTTGATGACAAAGTGTTGATGACATTATGCTTGGAATGTAGGATGTTATTATGTTTGGATTTCATAAATTTACAGGATGAAAGGTAGAGCTGGAACGAATAGTCAACTAATCGATGAATCATTAAACTAATATTTCATGAAAAAATGGCAGAAAATGTTGTTTTCAGCCTCTCAAATATGGAGATATCCTGCTTTTTTCTGTTTTATATCATATTAAACTGAATATCTTTGGGTTTTTGGACAAAAGAAGACATTTAAAGACATCACCTTGGACTTATAGCCCAAACGATTAAGCGATTAACTGAGAAAATAATCGTCAGATTAATCAATAATGAAAATAAAAAAGTACAACACAATTCTGCACTAGCTAACTGCCACCTCCTGCCATACACAACTGACGTCAATGAAGTTAAATTCACATTTTGTGTAAATATAGAAACACAAACACAAAGAAACTGATCATCCAATAAAGATATCAAGGTGTAGTTTTACATCCATAGCACAGACAATCCACACTAGAAAATACTACTTGCCAGGTGTATTTAAAAGTTTATTAAACGAAACTCCTTTAAAATGATTACAGTGGGAGTAAGAAGAAATATATTTATATAAAGCACATGCATACAAAGGTACAAAACAAGTCTGATTGCCTCCAAACTCTCTGTAAATAGGATAATAAACATTATATGTAACATTCATAGCAAGTGTCATGCATGCTAAGATAAATAAAAGGCTAGGTAGTGTGTTGCATGTTGTGTATGAACAGTAAGGCCCATAGTACTTTCATTTAGAAAATATTTTTGTCTTTATTTGGGGATGTTGTGAATGAAGTCTTTACCTCTAAATACTGTATATACTGTATATATAAAAAGGAAGCCGGTTAGAAGAAATGCTCTCACCAATAATTAACAGCTTCAAATTCAGATAAAATACAAGCACACTGCAGAAACAACCCAGCGGATAAAAAAAACAGATTATATAATTATTATATAGTTTAACTAAAAGAGGAGAATTAAAGAGCTCCCCTCATTGACGAGTGCTTTCTGTATTATAGCACCAGAGAGCACTTGCGGTTAGAATAAAATATACCAACACAGCATCCGCAATTAGTATGTTGCTTTTCTGAGGAGGCTTAACAGGGTCCTTGACTTACGCTATGACTCTCCGTGAATGAAATCCATTTTTAAAGCACAATATTTTCCTCGCCATTCCCACTTAGAAAACAGCTCTTTAAGAGTAGAAAACTGGAGCCATGGACAGAGGAAATTAAAACTCTACAGAGTGGTAGCACTGATTATTACAGGGTTCTTTTAAAATGATTCTACCAGTGATTGTGCATGTTTTAGTGTATTTACAACAAATCACATACATTTTACATCACCGCTAAGTAAACCATGCTTTAGAAACGCGAATGTGTTTTTTTCTACTGTCGCATAAAATATGAAAATGTATTAACAGGATCTTGAAACTGGCTTCTGTTGTGCAATTCATCACCATAAACTGCCTTTCAAATTAAGTTAGGGATATTCATAAATATTAAGAGAAAGGATTTACTTACTTACTGTGTTTTTGTGATATTAAACATTTTTATCCATTAATGGGTTAAAATGACAGATTGGATTTGCTAGAGAATATTCTGAAATGATGATTGTAATTAGGGGTGTCACAATTTCAAGTCAATTATAGAAATCAAAAAGCAGGATTGGCAATTCCCCCATTTTAAATAAATGATTTAAATTTGGTCGTATAGCCTTAGTGTGGTACATTGCAACAACAACAAAAAAAAAGCTTGATACCATGCAGCCACTTTTTAAAGAAGAATTTGAAAATTTGAATGACAGTTGTCAGGGCATAAAACCAACAATCTGTTGATCTTTACGGACCAAGACTCCATAGTCTCACAATGACATCGCCGTCAGTGCTGAAAAAATAAATAAATAAATTTAAATTGAAAATGGAATCGAATCGTGATGTCGAGTGGATTTGGAGAATCGTGACACCACTGTTTGTAATATTGTACTAAGAGTAATGATAATTTGTAAATTGTATTTGTTTTTGTAAAACAATGATGATACTGTGATCCACCTTAAATACCATTTATACAAAAACACACTGAGTGATTACATAACTCAACCAAGTTTCAATAGTCTGCTAGTTGATTTTGGAAATAAATGACAGATGATTTGTAGTTAAGAAAAACGTGGCTGAGACAGTTACTGGTTGTATGTCTCTCTGTGGGAAATACAAACCTATGATGCCAGTAAATGAATAGATGCTTAAGATGTGAAAAAGGGAAATTATTAGGAATGTATTAAGCCAATAGTAGGGACAGTGAGAATAAGGATTATTGAATATTTTTCATTTATGTTTCAGGACCAGTGTAGGAGAGCTAAAATCTGTGCTGCACACTCAGGAGAGATAACAGGCCCTGATGGCAAATATGTGGCATCGTTTCTTAAACAAGGGCCGGACATAATAATATTATGACTGTACAATATCATGCAATCCAATAAAACAAATCTCCAATAAATACTACCTTTGTGAAGCTTATATTCAATGCTGGAGTGGACAAAATGACTGGAACACTTTACAATAAAATGCAATCCAATGCAACTAAAACAGTATTAACAAAACCTGAATATTAGTAACTTAAAAAAAAAGGAGATTTTATAGCAAGGCTGTTGGGGGTTTTTCTGCAGTGTTTTAGAGAGGAGTTGGGCTAACGTTCTAAACAATTAACACACTTTTATAAAATAAAACTCAAGGGGGAAAAGAGCAGATATGCTATTTCACACAGCAAAGGCCATATATCTAGTGTGGCTATAGTTTAGGCCATCTACCAACTAAACTGAAGTCATGCAGGATTACAGTTTCCTGGGGGAAACCCTGTATTGTGTTGGATTGCATTATACTGCACATGTGCTCATTTACTGTAGACATTATATTCCAGCGCTCCTTTCTGTAAAGAGAGGTCCTAAAAACTTTACTGTAGTTTTTGTGCCCAAAGTTAAGACTCCATATCCTGTAGCCTTTATTTCTCTACATAGGCTTTTGATTTGTTAGGAAAGAAGTCTCCACTGTGGCCAAAGATAAAGCTTATCCTCCTTAACTTAATTACGAAAAACCTCAAAGATATTCCACACAGACTTATAAGTGACTCTGATGAGGGCTTTAATACTGTTTTTGGCTTGTGTGTAACTGAAAGTTTAAGAGTAAAAACTCTTGTTAGTGTTCTCAATCTTCTACTAGCTCACCACAAGGGTGCGTCCTTCCCCCCCGATGTTTCTGTGTCGCAGTGGTAATGTGATTATTTTTATTAAGTGTAGTTTTAATCAACATATATTCTTTGATTCATCACTTGCTCTCAGTCCTGACGCTTCTTAAGAACATGTTTTGGACAACTGTGAGCATTAAAATCACAAATGACAGGCTGCTTAGAGGTAGTAGCACTAGATGTTGCTCTTTTATCCCACAAGTTATATGCAGGGTTCGTACAGCTTTTTTAAAGAGTAAAATTCAAACGCTTTTCAAGCCCTTTCGAGGTACTTAAACTAAACACTTCCAGACTCTCAAAGACTTTATCATCGCATCTAAATTGTTACTATAAATGCAAGTTTAGAATTCCTTTATACCCACAGCAATCAATGTATACTGTCACTTTGTTTATTTTACCAGCTGTTCATATTAACTTTGATTGTATGTTTTGATCATGATTATCTAATGCTTTCTCATTTCCAGACGAAAGGATCAACAGAGGATTTATCTGGCTCCTCTCTGAAGCCACTTTTTATATTATTTGTTTTCCAGCCAGTTGTCATTAAAATGACAGCCAGTGTAGTTTCTAGTAGCTGATGAGCAGGTACAAAACGACAGGGTCGTTTAATTACAAATATTAAACGATTTTTGGTTTACATGAGTCATTGTGTCAGTGAAACACCAGATTATATTGAAAAGCAAACATTTTTCAAGGAGTATATTCGAATTCAAGCATATTCCTAACCTTGAAAACATAACGGTTAAAAAATAAGCTTTTTTTTAAAAAACTTCCAAGACTTTGTACGAACCCTGTATATGAGGTAACCAAGGGTGATTTGGATGTGATATCTTTTGAGCAACTTTTATGTTATTTGAAGTTGTTTTTTTTTTGCATGTATGTATGTAACTGCTACATATTGACTTGACACTGTGTTTTTAAAAGTTTGCTGCAAACATTAATTACCCATGAGGGGATAATAAAAGAAATCTGTACTCTAAAATTAGCTGTGACGCACTTTACCAGAGACGCATCATTCATCTGAGGTCGATGACTAAAAAGAAAGGAGCGTTGTAAAAATACAGATGCTCCGTCATGCATCTCTGTGAAACCAGGCCCAAAAAGAGGAGAACACCAGCAGCTTACCACCTTCTGCGAGAGTCGGGTTTTGACATTCCTCAGGGTGCGAGTAGTGTTAGGGATCCATCACACGGCAGCAGCGTATTCTCTCAGTAACGTTGCTCTGTACCACTTTTGAAGCCAAAGATTCGCCAGAATTCTCAGTCATGTTGTGAAGATTTCATTTGAAGATTAGGAGCGGCGGTGGCTGGTTGGGTGTGTCTATAGCCAGGTGAGCAGGCTGTCTCTGTCCATGTGCGACCCAGAGAGAACGGTCTCCATGTCCATCAGAAGGTCTGAACTCAGACCCTCGGGGATGCACGGCATTAGCTCCTCGCCCTCAGACATCGGGAGCACGGGCATCGACTCCTGTAAGGTCATCGAGGAGGTCTCGCCGGAGTCGCCTGGAAGAAGATGAAAATGACTGACCTGTGTTGACAATTTAAAGGTCCCACATTATGCTCATTTTCAGGTTCATACTTGTGTTTTGGGTTTCTACTAGAACATGTTTACATGCTTTAATGCTCAAAAAACTTTTTCCTCATACTGTCATCTGTCTGAATATACCTGTATTCACCCTCTGAAAGCTTTAGCGCCTGTCTCTTTAAGCCCCCCTCTCGAAAAAGCATGGTCTGCTCTGATTGGTCAGTGTTTCCAGATCTTCCACATCTGCAGCCGGGGAATGACTGTAACGCCACTGTAGTGACACTTTCTACCTATACATAGTATAGCTGTGACATCACAACATTATGGAAGTCCTGACGGCTCATTTAAAGGCACAGTTTCTGAAAAAGGGCTGTGTGCATTTCTCTGTGGATTGAGCATTTTGATACTTTCATAGTATTTGTATAGCACCTAGACCTGCTTTATAATTAAAAATAAAAACACAAATAAAAATCAGCTTTAATACAGCTGCAACTGGACCATTATGGACGTTTTTGTTCCCCCACAGGAAGTGTGTATGTACTAAAATGCACAATTCATGTTTCCATCTCCCACTTCTGTTTAATATGCAAAAAAATGCTGATTGCACAAGAACTTAACAGGCAGATAATAATACAGATAAATGAATAGGAACCACAGAGGCATCATCTGGATATTACTTGTGGAACAACACAAAGCTCAAAACGTGTTGCAATCCAGAGTATCTGTCAGTTCAAGCCTTTTTCTTTCTGCCATTAAATGTGTGCATGTAATTAGCATATTAAATGTTCTCACTTTTCTGCATTCAACAGCTCCACTCGTTTTTTTGTTTGTAGTATTACTGACCAGTTCAGGTACGCTGTTTTCATGGATTCAAAAATAAAAGTTACTGTCATAGGATTTTTTTTTCTCACTCAGTTATACCAGCAGCTATATGGAAGGCCAGTGTAAAAGTCAAAATGTACAACTAATTTCTAAAGCATGCCATAGTTCTATTACATAGTTCTAGTATTACAGCTAAATAAGCCAGTATAATTATCACTGGTTACTTTTGCGACACATTCACTAGAGCCCAAAATAAACTGCTATCCACTGGTTGCAATGCAGATTTAAATCAACAGATGTCACATCTGGACACCATGTTCATCATTACTTTGGTTTAGTTAAAAATAACTCGGTTTGTCTGTTTGTCAGCAGGATTACAGGGAAACTACAGACTTGATTTTCATGAAACTTGGTGGAAGGGTGTAGCATGGGCCAAGGAAGAACCTTTTTGGAGCATATTCGAATCACAGAGCGGATACACAAATTATTTTTCATTTTTGTTAACAGTGCAAGATAGGGCATTTGTACTGCATTCATGTGGTGTTGCAATAATGTGTGTGTGTGTGTGTGTGTGTGTGTGTGTGTGTGTGTGTGTGTGTGTGTGTGTGTGTGTGCGCGCGTCTATTAATTCATGCTTGCAGTAGAGGATACTGAAAAGCTGCAAAATTTTACATCGGATAAGATCATAAAACACGTG
>JAOVVB010007151.1:0-16952 GCA_028570985.1 Heterobranchus longifilis | reverse complement strand
AAACAAATTAGTTTACCCATTGCAGAAGTATCCAATTGCATCTTAAATACCTGTGTGTGTGTGTGTGTGTGTGTGTGTGTGTGTGTGTCTGTGTCTCTGTGTCTCTGTGTCTCTGTGTGTAGGTGTGTGCGTTTGTTTTATCAAAGCTCAACCTGCTGAAATGCTCTCCCTGTGTTTTATTAGTACCTGTGCAGAGACAACGTATTTAATATATTTAGTGTTATAAAAGGATTTCATGTGTGTCTGTCCCCTGCTGAAGCTCAACAGACTCTGAGTTTCAATCTTGTAAAACACAATTATTGGCAAAGCCTCGTTCTGGAAGCCTTTAAAGTCTTATAACCTACTGTTACACACGTTGTTTGCTTTTCCCAAATGAAACATAGCTGTTGAAATGGATCGTGTCTGCTGCTGCCCAATACCATGCCTGCAGAGAGAGAGGGAGAGAGGGAGAGAGGGAGGGAGAGAGAGAGAGTCCATTTAATGCATGACGTTTGGGTTGTTAGGTAAATCTTGGTTTAAAATAAGAGGGGAAAACCACAGTCTATTGTTTTGCCCTGCAGTGTTTTTAAAACCAGAGATAGGTTCGCATAAAACTCCATGAAGTCATGAATCTGTCCGCATCACCACATTTAGAACCTCACTTACAAATCCCGACAGGGCAAAAAATTTTGCCTACTAATGGTCATAATTTATGATGTGTGGATCAACATGCGCTCATTGGGCAACAGCTTCCTGAGTGCTTAACGAGCATAAAGTCGAACACTTCCGGACATTAATTGGGCTAGCCAGCGATGGTAAAGTGCTTATAGAGGGCTTTACATTGTTAGTATGTGAATTACTCCTTATTAGTAAGGTTAGAAGCGGGGGAGAGGAAAAAGCATCAGGGGCAGACCAGACTTTGCCTCCCTCGCTGTGTTTTTAATCATGGCTGATAATGTAGAAATTTTACAGGTCCCATATAACTAATTCTGAGTGATGTTGTGTTGTTGGATATTGATGTATAAGAATGCAGAAGAGAAGCTATTGGTGCATGGACGTGGATGGGCCCTGGTGTGTTGCAGAGGAGCAGGCTGTTAGGCCTTCAGAAGTAGAGCCAATTAAAGTGCACATTTAAAACCGATCCAGCATGATAGTAACTAACCGTATAACCCCGACAAATATAATAATAATAATCGAAATGAGAATAATAATAATAGTCCTGTTACGCATGATCTAGCCCATTTCTTAGCCTTCATTGCGCATTCACCGTAGAAAACTACAAATCAAGAGCATATACTATTCATTAATGAATTATTGATGCTAATTTTTAATACCCATGGTTAGTTCTTTATACCAGGCTATTGTTAATAATTTATCATATTCGTCTTAGACCTTCCTGGTTCTTTCGTTCGTCGCGGATCATAATATCCTTTTAAAGATCGTGGAAACGTGGACCAAACGGCTTCTTTCCTTTCCTGCATCAAACGCCGCGCTTGTGATTTGCCTCACGGGCCGCAATAAAACACTAAAACACGAGGGAAAGAATGACCTTTCTAATTCTGCACACTGGCACAACCTCTGCTGCATTCCTGCCTCTCCACTCCACACATTGGCTTTAGTGTTCAGCCTTTATTTACAACCTAAACTTTATGGACCAGCGTGTTATTTTGAGGGGGGAGCTGTGAATAACAATTAAGCAAAATCTGTGTTTTTAAACCCAAATAATTTCAATCTAAATTTAGTTAAAATAAAGCTTTTAAATGTATATTTCAAAAGCTTTTTTATAATGAGTAAAAAATCAACTGCATGGTGACGACAACAGGAATTGTTATAATGAAAGAACGGCTTTACGCATACTGTTTCTGACACCGTGATTATGACAAATCAAGAAAGTAACACCGACTGCCAAACACCAAATTCATCACATTTCTATTGTTTGAATTTAAATTTAAATTTCATTTAGTAGTTAAAGTGGGGAATATCTTTTATTTTTATGTTTTCTGTAATTTGTTATGTTTGGTAACATTTAGTAACATTGTGGGTTAAAAATGCATTTATATAAATTGGGACTCTAGAAGTTATAATATATATAGTATATATGTTTGTTCTGTCCCATTATCAACTGATTCGTTACTTAATATCAAAATGAAAAGGAAAAAATAACCCCAGGACAGTAGTCGCGACATTACAACCTCCAACTTTTGCGCTTTATTTGCCTCAAATTTGTGCGATGCGGATGTCACATATGGCCACGAATAAGTTGAAGGGAAACTTTTATTGCACCAGCTACTTCCTCCTCTTTGTTCTTGTCTCTTTTATGGCTATTCAGGATCCCAAACAACAGACCAAACAGTGTTGCACGTTCAGGCTGCAAGTATTCACCCTATTGAAGAAATCAATGAGGTGGACCAATAGGCTGCTGCGGTTGAACAGACATTTTCAATAACTGTATTGATTATTTTATTGGTATCTATTATGGCCTGTTGCGAAAAGTCAAGATAATGTGAATTATATTGTTTCAAATGAATGTGGAGTTATATTTTTTCATCCTGTCTAAATGCGCTTGTTTAAAAAAAATAAATAATAATAATAATAATAAAATGCTGGTGGTGTAAAGATGCGCTTTTATCAGGTGTAGCCTATAAAGTAATGTATAATTATATTGATCACAGAAAACTGAGAGAGAGTGAAGCTCGTCTCTTTCATAACATTAATGTGGAATTTAGAGGCAGCACATTTCACTCTGACAGGGGTTCAAGTCTTGCTAGATTTTTGCAGAACACCTCTAAAGTAATTTCCAAACCCATAATTTGCTGCAGAGATAATTATCGGTTCCCCTTCCCCCTGTGTGTCAGAGGAATGTCGAAGTATGATCAGAAAAAAGGGAAAAAAGACTGGAACATCTGCATAAGCATTTTAACACATTGCATTTTACTGTTATTGAAGTCTAACTTCTGTGCGTAAATGTAAAGCGCACTGTGTATTGTTATGAGTTAAAGAGACTGTACCTGAGAGCTACAGCGGACACAGTTGGCCTGTGGAGGACTTTGTCTGACGTGTGCAGGACAGTCGCATAACTGATTAGATTTTCAAAGAGAGTGGCAGGAATGATCTTCTCAGACGCAGTTCTGTACTAGCCGGCCGGATCTATACACGCTATTTCCTTTTTACTTTATGCCTCCACGTGCTGTGTGCAGTGCTTTCATGCTTTGCATGTGTGAGCCTGGCAGATTGCTGCTCGTGTTGCAGGGCTTTGCTGCAGAGATAGTTGTTGGTGTGCTGGGGAACGTCACTTGTTTTATTGCCCTCACAGAAGAGAGACCATAAACGCATTCTTACCACCACCTACACCCTCCCCCAGTTCACTGCAAAAGCATTGAAATTGCTCACATGCCAGATAATTCATACACAATGGAAACATTAACAGTATGTTGGAAACTCGTCGATATAGCTGAGATAAACAACAAATGCCAATATTCATTTTAGTCTTCACACAAAGGCGGCGCGTCCTGCGGGATGAAAGCGTGTAGATATTGTATAGCCCATCGCTGCAGTGGTGTTGTGAAATTAAAACTGAGTTTTGGAAACACACACACACACACACACATACACATACACTCACACACACACACACACATACATATCATCACTCACACAACACACACGAATTCAGTATCACAGGGATAGAGCTTTACTTTATATTTCAGTAAATTGATTTAATAGCTGCTTTCCTGAGTTGCACTCTTTACGACACCTTTGGAGTTGTGTTCATGTGTATTTTTTATGCAAATGTTCCGCCTTGCTTTGAGTGCGATCACTGTACTGGATGACATTGCTCACATTCCGCATCGTACTTCCTCCCCAAACACCACATATTCTTAAACTTCATGTCAAAAATGTCTCATCCAGCCAGCCTCACAGTGTGCCACTCCAACTCTACGTTGTGTTTATCGGCATTTAGCGCTAATGTTCAAGCTCTGAGCTAAAAGCTACAGTTTCTCCTCAACTCCTGCCTCTCAATTGGTGGAGAACGGTCAGCTGACGTTGTCATATTGTCTCTCACCGAGCCAAGCCTCGGCTATAACACTCGGGTTTGTGCGTCTTAACCGGAGATTGGAAATTAATAATATTGAATCCTCAAAGTAGCCCACGTCCAGTTAGAGAAGCAGAAAGTCGAGGGGAAAAAAAGAAGACCTTGGAGAAAGGTGTGGTTGGTTGACACAGACGGGAAGGAGATTTACTGAGGAGGAAGATTGAAAAGAGACCGATAAAGAAGTGGGGAGAGTTGGAGAGAGGGTTACAGGCAAGGTATGAATTCTTATTTCGCAAACCCGTCGCTCTCCTGCCATTTATCCGGTGGTCAAGATGTTTTGCCTAACGTACCCCTAAACTCCACCACCTATGACACAGTCAGACATTTTTCGTCGTACGGTGCCGCTGTGACCCAGAATCGGATATATGCACCTTTCTACTCTCCTCAAGATAATGTCGTGTTTGGGTCTGGCAGGGCACAGTATGAATATGGATCAAACGTGTTTCTTCAAGACAAGGACGTGCTCCCCAGCTGCAGACAAACAAACATGGGACTCAATACACAAAGCCACATTGCTCAAGAATACAGTTTGGATCAAGGAAGAGCAGGAGCGCAGGATCAGAAAACCAACATCCCGATCTACCCGTGGATGCAGCGAATGAACTCACACAGCGGTGAGTTTTACTACGACAAATAAATTAAGGAAATGGGCCAGTTTTACGATATGTCTTACCAAGAGAGTAAGTTACTTTTTATGGCCCCATAAAACATTACTGTATCCCCTCGACTTGTAGATGGGCCTTTACATGTGCAAACAAACAGCTTTCATATTAAGAAAGATATAGTAGCAATAATCAGTAGCGTGAGACAGAGAGAATACATTATCATGCTTTCATTATTTTAGATAATAAAGCAAAGATGCCCTTTGAGATAGGATTTGTATTTCTGTTTATTTTTCTTCGTGGATTTGGATTGCAATTACGATTCTAACAATGATGTAAAACTTATGCTCAACTGCTTTAAAGTGTTATTATAGCACAGACAGAAGCATGTTTTTTTTTTTTTTTTAATGTCAAACGTGACTTCGCCTTATAAACGATTAAAATAGTGACTTCACTTTGTATTCCAGCAGGAGTGGGCTACGGGACAGACAGACGCAGAGGACGTCAAATATACTCTCGTTACCAAACACTTGAGCTGGAGAAGGAGTTTCATTTCAACCGCTACCTGACCAGACGCAGACGCATTGAAATCGCCAATGCGCTTTGTTTAACAGAGCGGCAGATCAAAATCTGGTTTCAGAACCGACGCATGAAATGGAAGAAAGAGAGCAACCTGACCTCCACGGTGACTGGAAGTGAACAGACAGGAGCCTCTCCAGAGGAGGAACGCAGTGGCGCAGTTGAAGAAGAGAAGGATGAGGACAAGAAGAAAGAATAAAAAAAGAAGAGTGGGAAAAAAACAAACACCTGATGACCATTAAAACCCAACATAACTACCTAAAAAAATCTATATGGACTTGAGAGCGACTTCACTGCATGATGGCTACCCCGCAGCTCTCCCACTTATATCCCATATTGACCACAGGAGTATTGAGCCTTAGAAATCCAGATTATTTCAGCCACAGTATGGCCCCCTTTGACATTTCAAGCGCTGATTTTTTAATGTTTTATTTTATTTTATTTTAATTATTATTATTATTATTATTATCATTGCAATGTCACACTTGTATTGTGAAAATAAAAAGAAGTATTCATTTCTACGTTATTTCCCATGCCAGTAAACTCTGTGTATTTATCCCCCTACACCCCATCCATCACTGTGAACTCTTTGATCAGCTCACAAAATACAGTGTTGGTCAGACTTAACTCAATGTTGTACATGCACATTCCACGGAAGGAAAAGAAAAGGACCGGCCGGACACTTTATTGGATCACAGTATAATCTAATACTTGAATCATCCGCAGAAAAGTGTCCTGCATAAACATGCAAGTTGCACGGATATAGACTACAGTCCATACATACCCCCCCACACACAACTGAAATGCCTGTATATAATCAAAATAACAATATACTATGTAAATCCTATGAGGACCTATGTGCATTTAGCCGCTTTGATAGACGCTGCATAACATAAAATTGCGCTTAGCCCCCTTTTTTGATCATTTGACACAATAGCCTTCCTTGTGAGATAGATTTGTACACTAGTAATTCTTCACTTTTGTTTGGGAGTTACGAATTCATGTTTTGTCATAATTGTGTATCATGGAATAAAATATTTGTAAAAATTTCATCCTCGTCTTGTGTTTTTGGGAACATTGCACTTTCTGAGTCAGATGACCGCATAAAGAAAGATTTCTTAAAATACCTACGCACCAAAGTCAGTGCGTGATTGTGGAGGCTTATTCAATTTTATTTTTATTATGACCTTTATGGTCAGGGGAGGCTGTAAAGGCAACACATAAGCTAATGAAGTGGCATTTAAGCAAATGTTGGCCTCTTAAATATGAAATATTAAACTTTCTGATTGGCATCATAAGCACGGGAATGAGCTGTTGTCCAATATGCAGTTAAACACTATAACATTCCCGTAACTGTATGCTATAACACAACTTCCAGCGACGTTCAAGTTTCAACTCCATATGCGTAAATATATTTTAACCACGTGGGCACTTTAAATCCTCCTAATTATTATTATTATTATTGTTATTATTATTGTATTTATTATTATAATTATTATTATTGTTGTTATATGGGGGTGTTGGTGGAGCCGCAGTGTGTCAGGGGCAGAGAGCTCTGGCCGGTCCTGACCGTCCTGCCCCATACCAGACACCAGATGACGCTCTTGTCTTACTGTCCTGCCCTTTTTGCGCTAAAGATCCCTGCCTGGTCCTCAACAACCAACAGCTCAAAGTTTACCGGACACGTTTCCCCTATTCATCAATATCCCCATTGAGTATCAAAGCCAATTTATGACTGGCCAACATGTGCACGTGATCCCATACAAATACCCCATATTTGGGCAGCGCACGTCGGATCAAGAATTAAAAAAAAGATACCAAAGCCTACTCCACCTATAAATCCTGGATTATTTTTTTAGTGCAGACAGCTCTGAATTTTCCAAAAGCGGCTACAAAGAAAAGCAATGATCAACAAAAACAAGGAAATAATCCCGCAGCCCTCTCTCTAGTTTAAAAAGAAAGTGTCGGTGATAGTTAAAAAAAATGAGCTCGTATGTTGACAGCTGCAATCTCAGGCAAACAAGCGAGACAACTTCTCCTAACACTATGTTTAGTTTCGATCTTTCTGGGCGCACGTCCAGCCGCTATGAGGGTGTTAATGTGAACGGGATATTCACTTGTCCCGTCCCCACGACCTCTGTTGAACGGGAGGAGATGAAAACTAGCCTGCGTGGCAACACGGATACTCCTCTCCCGTCAGGACCACAGATAACCATGGTCTCCAGTAGCTCGTCCGTGGGCGCAAGCGGGCTCAACTACGGCAGCAGCAGCGCGCTGCTGGGACGAGGGGCGGACAGAGACCCGGAGAGGAGCGCACAATCCGGCGGCAACAAGAGCCAGGAGAGCGACAGAAACGCGGAGAACACGCAAACGGTGAAACGACACACAAATGTGAACCAGCGTCAGGACAGTGAGCAGCGACCACAGATTTATCCATGGATGACAAAACTGCACATGAGCCACGGTAAAGTTTGCCTATTTTCCTAAAGTGCGACTAAAGATGCTTTCCAGTATTCACTCTTTACGCTGCAACACTTCTTTTACGCCCGTTCCAGTTTCCCTCTTGAGTTTTATAGGCCAAACGCAGGAAATAATAAAAACTCGCGGTCATAAATTTTATGACAAAGGCATCCATTGCTCGTAAACCTGCTCTGTTACGGTGAAGAGGTGATCTGTGGGGTGATTTATGGTTGTATAATTGGATAAGAGAACGAAACTGTGATAAAAGTATGAAATAATATTCAGAAATTCAGCTGTAACTATTAGTTTTTGCCTTGCTTCGTTTATAGTATTAGTTATTAGTTTTACATTATCAGACTCTCTGTGTGTGGGAGAAGCTTTAGCCTTAAATTGAACTCTGGGAAACACCAGTGCCCTGACCCAATCGTGAACTTTTCACCTCTAAAAGATTTGAATAGGCGTGCTCCTTCTGCATGCCCTGAAACCACTGGTTGACTATTTAGGCTGCAGATGGACAGTGAGCACATTTACTGCAAAAAAAAAAAAAAACCTACTTGTGTTTTGTGTTCCTCCAAACATCCTGGAGCACATAGCAGGGACGTTAAAATATTCAGCAAAGGCCTGTTGCTTTACACAGCACGCCTGTGCATGGAGCACGTCTATAAATAGGAAAACATATCTGGAAAACATCAGATTCCATTTTCTAATGCCAC
This sequence comes from Heterobranchus longifilis, assembly GCA_028570985.1. Taxonomy (NCBI): domain Eukaryota; kingdom Metazoa; phylum Chordata; class Actinopteri; order Siluriformes; family Clariidae; genus Heterobranchus; species Heterobranchus longifilis. The sequence goes on along the minus strand of JAOVVB010007151.1, from coordinate 8,526 downwards.
TTCTTTAGATTTTACACAGCTGTTTTTCCTCCCACGATGTCACACTCCCCCTAACCCTGTGCAGCGTTATTAGGCCGAGGCCAGTGTTTACAGAGAGGCCAACACATTATTAGTTTTACAATAAGATAAGATCTCTATAAGTAATATGTGTTTTTTTTTTAATGTGTTTTAATGCGAAAGAATGTAGAGACCCCTCCTTCCTTTTAAACTGCTATATATTTATTGGATCTAGTTAACCATCCTTATCAGCCTGACACACATTTTTATTACACATATCCTCAGTAAGTAATATCAGGTTAAATTAGGTTATATAAAGATATTTAATCTTTCAAATGAGGGTGGGAAGGGGACATAAATTAATAGATTTGTGCTTGTAATGCTTATTTTTATGGATAAGGACTCTTTTTTCTTTTCTTTTTTTTTGTACTGTAATAATACTATTAGTCTATACTATTATATTTATTTACCATTATAATGCTGCTAACTGATTTTAATACCACTTCAGAATCGGAGGGTAAGCGCTCCAGGACCAGTTACACCCGCTACCAGACTCTGGAGCTGGAGAAAGAGTTTCACTTCAACCGCTACCTGAGCCGCCGCAGGCGCGTAGAGATCGCCCACACCCTGTGTCTAAACGAGAGGCAGATCAAAATCTGGTTCCAGAACAGACGAATGAAGTGGAAGAAGGACTCAAAGATCAAAGTGAAGGAATAAAAAAAAATGCACCATGAGAAAGAGAGAGAGAAAGAGAGAGAGATTGAGCGGGGGTGCATGCAGCACGTTTTCAGCCCCACACACTGCACAGTGCTGGAGTGCCGCCTGACCTCCGGATGAACTGCTAGGAGCAATGACATCATGACACCGCTCTGTGTGCTTCATCACCAATTATGTGTCACTTGGTGCAGTTTGGGACCTAATGTATTGAATATCACTCACTTTGATCCATCGGTTTACATTTCTAAATTAATTTGCTGCCCATGCGATGATAACCTCACTTTGCTGCACGGAGGGGACAAGAGGTTGAGGGGAGCTGCAGGGTCCTTCACCGCTGCAAGGCTTGTTGCTCTGCAGTGCACTGAAAGGCTGCACAATGCTACTACTAATAATAATCTATGTTTTTAATTAGGATAAGAGTAGTGGAGGCTGGGTGATAGCCTGCATCATTTCTAACTCTATATCATCATCAAGTGATAAAAAAAAAAATCAACGAATCAACATAAAGACTAAAATATTTCTGTCCTGTATGCAACAGTGAGATAGTTTCCCTCTAGTAAAAAAAACAACAACTACTTTCTCACCTCTTTCCTTTTCTTTTTAAATCAACTCTTTAATATGTTGCAGTGTTTGAATGTGTGTTCAGTGAGCTAATATCTTTGTGAGTGGGTGATGTTGTCTGCCATATCCTTGTGAATCTAAATCATTCTGTATAATTCAGCGACTGTATGTGATAATATTGTGATGTGCAATGAAGCCATTTCTCTCGCCCTCTGGTTTACAGGAGGCCTACAATAACTGATAGATGGCTTAATTGTCGATTGTAACCAATAAAGTCTCATCATTAAAAGTAAGGAATGCACAGTATGCACATTTATGTTATTATTTTACTGACATCAGGAGTTGGAATTACACAGCTGGCGTATATTTAATGGCTTTTGAGCTGTAAGTCTACTGAATTAAACTACTATAGAAATTGTACTTTTTTAAAAGACTATTTCCCCCCTCTTTTCTTTAGTTTTATCCTACACATCACGTTTTTTAAGTCTGGCTCGGAATCCACAGAATTTCATTGACTGACAAACGCGCTCTGAAGTTTAAGGCCCTCATAAAACTTTATTGCCCCTTTTCCAGCACTCCACCACAGGCAGACTCCCGTTTCCTGTTTTGTCAGGGAAGGAAGGGACACCCTAGCCTGTGATAACACTCGCCCACAACACAACATGGATGCAAAACTTTGGTTTCCTGTGGCCGCAGACTGGCGCATCATCACTGTTGTGGCCATATGGCAACTTTATGATATCGCCCTGCTCTTTAATCCTGGCATCATTACACTGTAGTTAAAACAACACTATGTGCTAATACAGAGGACATAAAATCATGCTGGGTGTCTGTATCCAGCAGCAGGCTTTGTATAGTATGACGCAGCATAGCCCAAGGTTATGAGGTAATTTCTCTATAAAGAAAATAAAAATCAACTCACCTCTCAAACTAATAGCTTCCTATTCAACTTCCTTGACGGTTTTGAGAACCGGTCAGCACAGCGTCCACTTTCTCTGCGCTCTGTTGGGCCTAACCTATACGTGGACAATGTATTGAATCCCTTTTTGAATGTCTTTCTTTTAGGGTATTTTAAAGTTTACAAGGTTACATATGCCAATTGCCCCAAGCAGGGCCTGTGAATGGTGCATAGGAAGCACGTGGTGTCATTTAAGTGGGTTTTATGGCCTGGAAGAGCTGACAAACCTTCGATATATACACATCATATATAATCTTAACTGTCCGGAATCGCAGCTGCTGGCTTCCCCTTATCTGAGGAAGAAAGGGCTTTGTGGCAGTGAGGATGCAGTACCTTTCTCCGGACTGTGTAGTCGGGTGGTGCGGAGGACTGAGAGCTGCTGCAGTAAGTTGCTTTTAACTTTGCCTTTACAGGCCTGCGACTGTGCCGTTATTTCACCGTGAAAAAAAAAATGTTTATGTTTTGCGTGACTTTGAATGCATGGATGTTGAATTTATTATCTTCAAAATTAACTATATTAATTGATGGTGAAAATGCGTTTTATAATGATAGAATTGTGTGTGTGTTTTTTTTTAATTAATCGTAGAAATGTTGTTTTTGAAATATTGTAAAGGAGATTTTGTGGTGCATTTTAGTCCGGCAGAAACCGGATTATAGGGACATGCCGCTCATGGTTATTTGGTTGTTATGAGGATTATTATTTTTTCGCAGCATCATCTTTATAATAGTACCAGATTTTAATCTCACGAAATTTAAAGCAAAAAAAAAGAAGGATGTTTTAATGCCTCTCAGCACATTAGAGACACAGTGGCAGTCCGTTTTATTCAACAGTTTGCTTTGCATGTTAGTCAGTGAGACAATATGAAAATATTTGAAAGAGAGGTGAGGAAAATGAAAAGTCAGCCAGAACTATCGAAAATCATCTGGCGTCCAGCTTCACCATCCACCTTCTTTCTTTCTCTCTCAAACATACACATTGACTTTCTCTCTCTCTCTTGTACCTGTTTGTAATAGTTTAATTCTTAGAAAGGCTCATAGTTTACTTCAGGAGGGGGTGGGGGGGATTGTGTAACTGAAACAATGTGTTGAAAATATAAAAATGACTTTTGTTCTGTGTGATGCTAAAATGTTGTCTTATAGTTTGAAATACTGCATCATATAAAAGCTATAAAATACAAAACCTCCTTATTAAAATGCTGTGTCACCTTGACACGAGGGTTAGTGTTTGTCCTCGTGAGCTGCTGTTGTTTTAGGGTCATGTCTGGGCCAACAGACACGTTTGATTCAAAGGCACTTTGCAGTGTAATTATGGCATGTCCAAACTCAAAGCCTGTGGGAAAAAAGCACAGTGTGTATGTGAGTGTGACTGTTGCATGTTTCACAAAAATGCACCTTTGTTGCACAATAGAGGAATATTTGTTTTTCACTCTCATACCCCCCTCTGACTTGTTGTCCTCACTACAGGGGCAGATATAACGGAATGTATCAGTTTGGAGAGTGATGAGGCGATGTGATCTTATAAGCTCGATAATTTTCTGTTGCTCTATAGGACACATCTTTTAATTGCCCATATGTCTTCGAAAGCAGTTCAGCCTAGAAATACAGCTCTTTTCTTAATCAATGTGCACGTGGAATTGCAAATGGCTCATTTTGATATTAAGTCTTGTTTGGGTGAATGCAGCTCCGCTGACAGAGCAAAGTGCAGCAGGGGTGTACATTCTGCAGCATCAGGGGGCTAATGTAGAAATTAAATGTGATAGAAGTGGATGAATCAACTCAAAATCTGTGCACCTTCATATATGCCACACTCTGTGATGATACACACAATATTTGCTGTATTGTTTTTAACCCCAAAAAATTATATATGGATCATTTTTTTCAGTTTTTCAGGTGTGCAGGATGATCAATTATACACTTCCAATAGGGGGCACTGTGTAACACGCTCCTGTGTGGGTGATGCATTGTGGGGGCAATGTGTCCACGTAAGGGCATGGATTAGTGCTCTTTTCATTCCATGATTTTATTTTATTTCACCCTATTTTTTTGAGCAGTTGTAATGCCATATTTACTCTTTTGAGAGGGAGAAAAGTAACATCATAAACTCCCAAATTAAAATAAAGAAAATAAGAAATGGACAGTTGTTTTCCTTCAAAAAACAACATATAAAATAATGTATATTCTCCAATAAATTAGAAACAAATTTGATGTGTGATATGACATATTCACAGAGGATGCAGGACCCTTATTATAATCGAAATTATTTTATTCCCATGACTTTTCAGTCACTGCATCTGGAGATGGAAGTTTGAATCAAGTTTGCCATCAGAGACACCCCGTCTTAAAACAATCTGATAGCACTACAGTAAAAGTGAAACCGTCTAAACATCCGTTTTCCCTGCCGTGTTGTGTGCTGTTCCTTTCTCTGACCTGTGGAGCTGACACTGTCATCATTCAGTCCACAGAGGTCATTTCCGGGTGAGCACAGACTTCCCTTTGTCTGAGCCCAAATAAGAACCATAAAGTCTCATTACATCGTTTTCGAACACAGTAAGAATTTATTTACAATGTGAAGACAAAGTCGTGATTTTTTTTTTTATTGACTGTTCGCCATAATTCAGCCGCGCTGAAGTCCAGGGATTTCTATTCATAGAACATTTGCCCAAGGAAATAGCAAAAATGCTTGTAAATTTAGTTTTACTGTCTGAAAATGACCCGTCCTAAATTTTTCTGTCCTCGGTCCCAGTTCTGCAGGAGCCCACACATGTCAAAGCGTTTCTAGGGCAGCAGCCTCCCTTCATTCAGGCTAGATAACAGAGGAGACGCAAAGGGACAAACTGAAGGATCATTAAGATGAAATAATAACGCAACATTTCAAAACGCTTCGTTTCTGTGTTTCAACACTGAGAGATTAACTGTAGGGAAGTTGTAGGAAAAATGTTTTGGCTGAAATAAATACATTTGGCTTTTCGATTATTTTATATCATTTGTTGCTCATATTTTCATTTGATTCATTGTTATTTTTGGTATTATTTTTTATGATTTGGTGGCAATTTAAAATGTAGCAAAAACGAAATATGGTGCACACGATGCATCCATTTATTACACCTGATTTCTGTGACTTTACAAATACTTAATTCAGTGAACGATCAGTGCATGGGTAATTTATTCATCTAATAGACTATATCTATTTTACGCACCAAAAAATAATAATAATGTAAATATTAATTTAACAACGTGTAGAATTTTGGCTTCTTTGTCAAGAATTTTAATTTTCGAAGTTTGGATGCAAACATGTTATTTTCTTAACTTTGAAATAGACTATTCTTGCTCTAATTTTCGTTTTCTTTCTATTTTTTTTCAGGCAGTCCATCGGATCAAAATGAGTGGGACCGTGGATTTCGCAGTAAGTGTTATCCATCGCCCCAGCCTATATCCACCTGGCTTTAGTCAAGAGTGACACTCCGTGGAGTTTGTTATTTGGCTGTAGGCAAACAGCTGGCTCCACTGATGCCTGCAGTCTTAACGAACTTGTTTGTGGATTCATATAAGAACTGCGGTTCAACAATCACGCAGTTAACTTCAAGATTAACTTTATTGTTCTGCTTTGTACTCGAAAATTAGGCTTGGGTTTACACCCATGCTGCGGCCATAAAAGAGACAGTATATAGAAAAGTTAGAAGATAAAACACACATCACAGTTCCTGACAAAGCTAAAAACCCTAGGATTAAAAACATTAATCAGAGTCCTAAAAAACACAACAGTATACATAGATTGCACATGTCATTTAAATACACAGATTGCACATGTTCCTTAAAAAAAATAAATCCTAACCTCATCCTTTCCTCATCTGCTACTACTATTTCGAAGTTTTATTGACTTTAATTTTTTTATTTCAAACATTATACTTAAAAACACATACTTAAGATCGAATTACTGTCCTGCAAACTACTTGAGTCCAGCTAATAGCCAGAAAAGTTGCACAGGTGAGGTGGATTTAAGGCTGCAGTATGAGTCTAATGAACCACAACGTTGTTATAATGAACTGCAAAGCAACCAATGGTTTCTGTGGGGCATCTAGTCTCTGAAACCACCTCTGCTCCCTTGGCTGCTGCTGTTAGAAGGTATTCATATCCAACTAGTCTCCAGTCTGTCTGCACTTCATTAAAACTTTTTATTTTAACTGGACGATCCAGCTTAACGTTATTACACGTGGGGAGAGTAAACGTGTAGAGGCTATTAGGTTAAGGGTTTGATTAAAAGCGCATCGTAACCATTTTCATCAGGGAGCGGAATATTGCTGCACTGTCTGCATCCAGGTCAGGTGCTGCTGGGCCACCAAATTAAAAACATACCATGCATGGACACAGCCTCCACATAGTTGCGCACAGATTTATTTTGTTTACATATGTACATGTGTGAACACGCTTGTACTGCTGTTATGTTGCAGAGGGGGGGACAAGAAAGCTTAACAATTTCTCAAATGAACAAATGAAACATCAAATTAGTCCGCCTGAGGGCCTCATTTTTTGTACTTCTACATTATAACTAGTTATTGAACTAGGTGCACGATCTGAAAGCCATTTGTGGGGAGAAAGAATTCATTGCTGTCTCCCCATCAATAATCCTTGGCAGTGAACTATTGGAACCAGTCAAACGCGAGGGGTGAAACGCGGGTCAGGCTGTCTAACTAATATTAAAATGCGTCCGCCAGAGCGCATGGGGCGAGAGGGAGTATGTGGTGTGCGCGCAGCTCTTTAACACTGGCTGGGTGCCGAACAAACAGCTTGTATTTAAACGAACATATGACAAAGCCAAATTAACTTTAGTTTTTGTGAGTATTTCCTCATTATTTGTTAGCTCAGGAGGATGCTTTGTTCTTCAATAAATAAATAAAAAAATCTATGAAATTGATACACAGAGTGCACGCGGAGAAATATGTAAATTGAGATGTTTTTTGACAGTGTCTGATGTCCCCTGTGCATTTCCACTGTAATCAATTCCATTGATTCACAATCTGTGCATGTTTGCTGTTTTTAATAACCCCGAAACAGGTCACATGTCTGATATTGCATTTTTCATCCGAGGCTTTTCTCATTAGCTTCCAGAGTGGCAGGAAGAAAGGTTACCGAGCGGTCAGTATGGTAATAGCAAGCAGAAGAAATGGTTGGGAACAATAGAAACTTATTTTTCATCTGTGCTGTCACGCCGTCCCTTTGTATCCACCGTGTTTGTGACTGAATATTCATATATGGAGCTACCTCAAAGGCAGAGGTTGAATGTTAAGAAAAGGGAGCCTCTTGTCCTTTGCACACGACGCGTTTGTGCGTGTACAGCCTGCATATTTTTTTTTGAGAGATTTTAAAGTCGTATTTTCTTTAAGAGCATAGCAGAATTGATTTGAGTTTGTGATGAACAGCATCTCGCTTTGTGCAATATTTCTACTCTATTGCAGCCTGCATATTTGTTATGACACTACTCTATGATAACCTGCTTGCATATAGAGGTTTGCCTGAGAGATCACCTTTGCAGTGTCTAACCTAAAACACATTAGTTGTCTATATGTACCCTGTAGAACCGAATTTGTGTGAAGTACAAACAATCGCAAATACGTCTCTACAGGAATACATGGGCAACTGAAATACCACGCCAGCCAATGGGTTCTTCTGCTGCTGCTTCTTCTGCTCCTCTCCACGTCTCTCTGGCTTCCTTTTTTTCCCTCCTTGCTATTGAATATACAAGCATCGGTGATATATATACACATGCAGCCTACATCCCGGCACTAGCAATGCAATAACATTGTCACAAAGTGTATTCATAGTCCAGACAGCCGTAGATTGTGTAGGTAGGCCACAGAGAGCAAACCCATGTGTGCAGTGTGCGGCTGCTGCTGCTGCTACTACTACTACTACTGTGTCAGACCCTGTAAAACACGTTAGGAACCAGGGGTCGTTTAAAAGTGACTGATTTACGGCTTTTATTGCTCTATAAAACGCCTCTAACATCCTCGCTAGGGGTAATAGAAATGTCGTGCGCATTCTGTACAAACAGGACAGCCAGAGATGCCATTTCACGTTTCGTTTTTAAACCATGTTATGTAATTATTGCTGTGAAAATAGCCTACATCCGTTAACTTGCAATTTGTTGCTTTTGACCCATATTGACTTGTGTGCTACTTCTGTTCAGGCTTAATGTTTCTTCAAATGGGAGCCTAGGACTTTTATTATTATTATTATTATTATTATTATTATTATTATTATTATTATTATTATTATTATTATTATTATTATTATTT
>JAOVVB010007142.1:0-16952 GCA_028570985.1 Heterobranchus longifilis | reverse complement strand
CTTTATGTTCCAAGAGTGCATGTTTTTGTCCATCCAAATAATACATGTAAATGTGAGAAAACAAAAATGATTATTATTTTTAGGACATTACAATGGTGACCGTTTCCTGTTGTCCGAAATAAAATGTCAATCAGTGGTGAGCTTCTGTTGTCCTCATACAGCAACAATTTGACTAGTTTTGTAATTGCATTACAATAATTATTACATAGCACAAACTAAAAACAATGTAACTGTTTTTAAAGTACTTAAAAACAAATATCAAGGCATATAAGGGGTTAAAGAAAGTGGAATAAAAATGTAATGTAATTATAGCAAATAGGGAAAGCCATTTTAAAGAAAGTAATAACAGCTTAGGATGCATTCTAAAATTTAGCAATAATGCTGCAATAATTAAGCCTGGAAGAAATAAAAGCATGAATGTCCTTTTCTGAGTTTTGCAAATGAAAGTAAAACCCTGATTTTGGCAATGTGCCTCAGCTGAAGAGAACATGATTGCACAACTTTTGTCACTTGATAGTTCTAATGTCATGACTGAGAGGAAGAAATACAAGGACTCATTTCACTAGAAAAACATGTGAGATAGTGCACGTCTCTAATAGAGTAAAAAAAACAAAACAAGACATGCTCATTCTTGTAGTTAGAAAATAAAATTTAATCTATTCAGGGTAACAGAGTCATACATAGCAGATACAGGTCCAGAACAGACATTGAAATACTGCTCAGCCGAAAAGATTTCTGCTTGTTTTCACAGCTGTTTGACAGCGCAACATGACAGACACAGACTGAAAAAGATTGAAAAAGACAAATCACATCAAGTGATTAACAAGCATTTCATATATGTTTATGTATACAAAGCAGTATAAAACAAGTACAATAATGGACAGACAACAAGTCCAAAAAAAACAAGGGTGTAAACATTTTGTGTATATGTGCTTTTCATGACGCCAGCGTCACCACAAATCGGATCAACCGGTAACTGCCATCGTCGAGGCAGGGTATAGAAATCAATGTTACAAAAAAAAACCATCTACTCCGTCTGGTGTACTTGTATTGAGTATTGTATCCTAAAAACTCTACACCTGTATATTTCGGCTAGCATACAAAGGAAAGCTGCAGAACACTAGGCCTTTGCGGGCCTTTGCATTGAAACAATGCCACACAATCTACTCAGGGCTTTTGTAACAGAGCACCATATTGATATTAGTGTGTTTCCTCAGCGTTGTTTCCAGTCGTACTCTACGGTTTCCATTGGTCCCTTTATGTAGAGATGGTTGAAGTAACAACTAGGCACAGCGGGTGTCAACAACAACACTTAATGCGGAGATGAAACTGGGTATTTCCAGTCTTCCAATGGACAGAGCCAGCTCATGTAGCAGTACTAAGGAAGCCCTACAACCTCAGGTCTTTGGGCAGAGTCTCCAAAAAGTCTTCAGCTTGGAGCTCAAGTGCTTGTTTAGAAATCTATTGCCAGTTATGTTTTCATTTTTGCCACGGTGGTGCTAGTTTTGGGCATATGGGGACCCCGCGTCCCCTGGTTTCCTGTGTTTTCACTTGGCGTCGGTGGACAGCTGCTCCAGCAGGGGGTTAGCCTCGCTCTCGGGTGTTTTGACGCTGTCGGTCCTCACGATGCAGGTGGGCCGGTGGAGATTGAGCATCACCATTAGCTGCTGCCTCTCCAGACGGAGCTCCTCGATCTGGGCCTTCAGGTCGGAGTTCACCATCTCCAGACGCTCTGATTCCTGGATAGAGATGTTGAATTATTAGATATACTACGGGACAAATGCATTGTTCAGAGTACTTTAAAGTAGAGATGGGGCAATAATGGATTTTATCATGGGTCATGATAAAAAAACACTCACAGTAAGTTGATCGTGGTGAATTTCCATTATTGGGGTAATCAGGAATATTTTTACTATCTTCACAAATTGACTGCAGTTTACTAAAGTGTCCTATCTCTGATGAAATTTAAAAAAAAAACATATTTTAAAAGTTGTAATGTTTTGAGAAAAAAGTCGTAATGTTTCGAGGAAAAAAAAGTCAGAATTTTATGAGAAACAATTTGTAATGTTTTGAGAAAAAAGTCATAATGTTTTGAGAAAAAAGTCGTAATGTTTCGAAAAAGAGTCACAACAAAGCAAAATGTTAGGTAAGTGATTCCAGTGTGTTTTAGTGCCGTTTTAGGAGCGTTGAGCATATTTCGTTGATTATTGTGATAATATTGTGAATCACAATTATTTTGGCCAGGATAATCGTGACATGAAATTTTCATATCGTCCAATGCTTACTTCAGAGTTGTTAATATTATACCTGTCAGTTTTTAGCACTTCTGAAAACCCTGACTTTAAAGCTGTGCAGGTGCAGTATAATCTCGATTGTTTAAAACAGGCTTGTATTAGCCTGATCACTCTGAGTTGTGTTGAGTGGTTTGGATCAGCTGAAGTCAGACTATTCTTGCCGCTGTGCTTCTGCTCATCAGTATGCAGTGCTGTGTCATGAACTCACCCTTTGAAGGAAGTCTGTCCGTTCCTTCTTTTTGTTTCGGCATCGCGCCGCTGCTACTTTGTTTTTCTCTCGTCTCCGTTTCCTCCTTTCCTCATCTTCATCCATCTGCAAACACAATGTTTTGTTAATATGTCATTATATGACTGTATTTTATATGAACATTACATAAACCTATAACCAATAGTGGTGATCACCTAGATGGAAAAACAATGTTGTGCAACCTCTACAGTAATTCTTGTTGTGAGCACTAGAGGGCGCAAAAGTCAACTTACAAAATTAATTATATTGTATTATCAGTTCATCATGCCCACAAATATACTTTTTACATTTGCATGGAAATAATTTAATTGTTTAATCCTAAAATTTAAAATGACAGGATCCCATAACCAAATGCATCTACAACAACTGACAATAATATTTTATAGATAGAGATAATATTTAATATAAACCAAGCCTGCTGTCAGGACGTTTAAATGTAATTCATTGTAAAAACACTGTTTCTGGGCAACTGGCAGTATAAAATCACTTCAGATTATGAACATAAATCAGAATGGCGTGTGGTACTGGAATTAATCGTTTTGGGTTTTTTTTTAAGAAAATGATAAAACCTGCCTTGCTGGAAGGCTTTGAAACATACCCTCCTTCTTCCTTCTAGCTTCTGACTCTGTATATCTTTCACACACCCTACTGCTACGCTACTTCCTCTTTTCTCTCTTCCTCCTCACCTCTGTCTTGATGGCCAGCGGCCTCTTCCCCAGCCTCCCCAGAAAATGCAGCGGGGACAGCATGGTGCCCAGCTGGCGGAAGTCGGCCAGTTTGAGTTGATCAGTGAGCGTGGTGGCCGAGATGCCCGCCAGCGGGCCCAGGCAGGGCAGGGAGCCCGCCGCCAGCGAAGGGTCAGGTATCTGTCCCGGCATCATGTCCGACCCGGCCACCACCGCCGCTATGGTGAGAGAGAAAAGAGGAAGGGAAAGATTAGGACGAGAGAATCAAACTTCAGAAAGAAGTCGCTGAGAATGAGAATTCAGTGCAACGTTTTCAGTATGCAGTGGAAAGCAAAGCATAAACACACACACCTCTTAGGGTGCTTTCACACCTGCCGTGTTTAGTTCGGTTGAATCGAACTTTTCCCCCTTTGGTGTGGCTCGTTTGGGCAGGTGTGAACACAGCAATTGCACACGGGTGTGGACCAAAACAACCAGACCGAGACCTCCATGAGGAGGTGGTCTCGGTCCAAACAAACTCTGGTATGGTTTGTTTGTGGTGAGAACATGATTCCACCCAACTACCAGCTGTAATCCGCAAGTTTGACCATAACGGCTCCTGTAGCAGGGGGCTCTGGATGAATTTATCCTGGGTCCGATTTGTGGTGGGTCCCACAATTTCAATGAATCCCATATTCCTGCCAGTCGATGGTACAAGTTGATACACAATACTATTAAAAAACGTTATGGATCAGTCGCAAGTCCATCGAACTCTCATATGGGCGATCTACAGGCGCGGCTGCCTGAAAAACGCCTGATGATTTGATAACTGGAGTGATGTTACAATTACGCACGGCAGATCGGAGGATACATTTTGTACAGCCAGCATCAGACTTAAATAACCACAGAACCCACCGTGCTTATGTATATGCGCACATCAAACGTATTGTTTTGATTAATTATTGTTTCTCCTCCACGTTTTCAGTGTGTTTGAAAATGTCCCCTCCCCCCCGTTTTTTTTTTTACAAATCGCACACAAATACGACCATGGTCCTGCTGTCTCCCATGGACACTGTGAGGAGACCGGACGTCAGCTCTGGAGACAGACAGGCGAAGGAGAGGCGGAGGGATCAGGTGCTGCAGCTGGCAGCCCGCTATTATAAGTTCTTATTATACATCTATTAGAAATATGCACTCATGCAGAACACAGGACCTTCTTCCTGTATTTACCTTCTTGCTCCCGCCCCCCAGACACATCTGTCCAATAAGCAGAGTGAACGTTCTCACGTGGTTTGTAGTGATGCATTTTTGATTCGCTTGGATTTTTCTCTGCGTGAAAAGAAACCGAATCAACGGGGAAATGCTCCAAATTTAACTGATTTGGACGAGGCAAACAAACTACAGGTGTGAAAATGCCTTAAATATTCTAGTTTTTATTACCAGCCGCGACAACGACGCTGGGATTGTTTTCACCTTGTATGTGTGTGTCATGATGGCAAATTGTGGTCCTGGAGACACCTACTGTAGCAGGAACTACCACAGAAGCAGATTTGAGTACTTTGCCAGGTGTTTATATTTTGTCACCGCGATAGTGTCACAACCGTACAAGATGCAGTCACGAAACTTTACAGGTGTGTAGTTGAGGTCAAAATGAAGGCAGAGTGGTGGGTGTTGTCTGAGCAAGAGTGCTGGAAGTAGGGGGGTAGGAAGTGGGGAAAAGGGCCATTGCCCTCCCTAATTTACGCCCCAGGCCCGATTTGGCATTGCAGCTTTTTAGCATTTTGGGGGGATTTTTGTATGGATTTACTTTTCATTCTCTGCTCATAACATGAGCCATACATTTATACCATTCTTCTATTATTATATTGCATCCATGTGGCAGTATCTTTTATCTTTATTGTGATCTTATCGTCTTGGCATTCCATCCACAAAAAGATTAATTCTTCTGTCCTTGTCATCAAACATCTTTCTAAATACGGGTTGCCGTTTCCAAGAATGCATTCAAACGTTGACAGCTTTGACAGCTGTGTTATCTTCTTAGTCAGCAGCCGGTGAAAAAACAGACTTCACACTGTCAGCAGCTACACACTCATCTCTGTAGTTTCACATGCAAAGGGAAGCCATGAAGCCATTCGGTATGATCACAAAAATCTTACACTTTTGCTTCTAGTAATTTACCGAGTGGTTTTCTTCTTGAATGTTCAGTCGGTTTTCGTAAAGAGGATTCAAAGGATATCAAAAGCACTCGAGTCAAAACAGAGCGGGTTACGTTCGTGCATTCCACTGCCACCCCCTTTCAACAATTTTGGGTCATTTAGAGGGGTTGACCACAGCGCTTTTTAATGTAATCAGGGAGGAATGAGGGACAGAGGGGAGAAAAAGGAGAACTTGTGCAGACCTAAAGGAAGTGGCTGGAGAATTAAGACGTCTCTCTAATTACTGTAAGACCAAGAGTTGGAAAACTTCTGATGGCCAAATAAAAAACAAATGTTACAGATGGGAACAGTGAAACATGAGCTGACTGTACCCTGCCCATCCCTGCAATCTCTGAGGAGAGGCGGAGAGAGACCAGTGAATTTTAGGAAAGTCTGACAAGAAATAGTTCATCTTACTGTTCAGTATTTACGTAGGAAAATAAATACAGCACAATAAAAATGTCCAGTATGATAGTAGGTAAAAGATGGGTAATAGAGGCAAACATTCAGCTGCCATTATTACACATTTTCTGCGGTTGAAATGTATAGGATAGACACAGAATCACATTGTGGATCAAATTTTGTTTTTGACAAAACCCCTGCCTGACACAGATACAACTGATACTTTCAATAACTTTGGCACACTGACAAAATGTCAGCTAGGATTAGCCATGGCTAAACCCAAATCTACGAGGAGTTTTAAAAAGATTGATGGTATCAGTGTGACTTCTACATTAACAGCTTAATTCACATTCGCCTGCAGCGTATTGGGCCGAAGCTGAACCTCTACAGGTCGGGCACAAACCGAACAAAGCCCCTCTCATATGCAACCAACAAAGACGAGTATTGTGAGGTGCTGCAGAAACAGCTGACTTTGCTGGTGGGTGACTAGCTGACAGGCCGACTGTATTGTAAGTTAAACCAAGTTTTTCTTTCTTTTTGCGTGGCTGAAAGACTCGCTCTATTACAAAAGTCATAGAAGAGGTAATGAAAAAAACATGGTTATGTAACTCTATTCTAATGTACTCCACCCTGGTTATGGGCTGGTCTCAAAGTGTTTTTACAGTTGGACTGGAGTTTACTGTCGAGCATGGTGGAAACCAAATCAGACCACTTTTAGCGAGAGGGAATCAATTCTGAAGCGCAATAGTGTTGCTTCTCTGCTAAATGTTTCCTTTAACAATCAGTGGGCACAGAGAGATGGATATTTTTGGGGTAGATTACTGCCTATAGCATCTAAAATTCCTTTATTAATTACCGAAAATTATTAAACGTACCATATGTAATTTTCTGCCACTAGGGGTCTCTCAATCAAAACAATAACAAAAGACTGAGCAATGCCGTCAGTTTCTCCGGGTTAGGATTCCTTCAGTGTTCATCGTTCAGGAGGTTTTTACCGGGAGCCGAATTATCCGCAGAGGTCTCCTCCTCTCCAAAACAAACGGACGGTTGATTAAAACCCGTAAAAAAAAACGAAGAATAAGGCAGTTGCACCAACGTTGTTTCTCCGACTCTCTTCGGCACATCGGCGGAGGGGCTGCGAGCCGAGCTGCCGCTAACATTTGCTCAGCTTGTTTTTCTGATGACTTAAGATCTAGATGACCGATGACTAAAGTCCTTCATCAGGTTAAAATATATAGTTACAAACATCCAAGATCTAAAAAGTGTATTGTAAAAATGTGGCTTAAAACTGGATAAAAAGTAAATTTCTGATAGCTTCTGGCAGACAACCACAACGCTGATGCAAAGGGGATATGACGCCATTGACAGGCGAGCAAATGACAGACCATGTCCTTGATTAAATTTACAGATTTCTCTGGGTTTGAACATTGTTGGAAACATTTGGGATAATGTCAGTACATAACTCAACCAAATATATAACGTAGTTCTAGTTGATTGTAGACATTTTAATGAGAAGTTACATATTATATCGTATTACAGTGGAACTGTCAAAAGCCTGTCACATCTCCACACTACTTTTGACCTGTTCCTTATACCACCTCCAGTCTGCATGATTTATTCGCTCCAAGGACAAGTTGGTGTGTGGAGCCAGTGTCCAATGAGGCATTTTATTATTTAAATCCCAACTGCCCCCTCCCTCCCGCTTTCTCTCCCTCCCTCCCTCTCTCCCACTGTATGTATACTCCCATTTACACTGCACTTGGCAGCAGCCTGTTGTTTTTGCTGGAGAGGAAAAGAACAAGACAGCCCTGGTAAAAATCTCTCTCAGACAAAATTCCCTCTCTCTCAAACTCCCGGGAGAGGTGGAGGAATGGAAGGTGCCAAGGCCTTCTCTTTCTGCAGAGAGGCTGTCTAAGAACAAGGCAAACCATATGGCAGCTAATCCAGGGGTGAATGAGAGAGAGAGAGCTCTTAAATAATAGCCCGGAGTTGGGCTGAAGTGACTGAACCACTGCATTTATTATAAAGACTTTAGACAATTCGATTAAGATCCAAGTTTCACATCATATCTGATGACTTGTGACAAAAGAGTAAGCCATGTTTTTTCTTACACTGCTCGATGCTGACCAATAACTGTGCTGGAATTCAAAAGATGTGATCCAAACTAACCCCTGGGCTGAGAGAACAGCCACAGGAACTGAAGCGCCTATTAGGAATGACTGAGCAAATCGCTTTCAGAGCCAAAATGGAGTCCAATATCCAAGTTGGCCAGACACTCAGGACCGGTTTACAGACTCAGATTAGACTCCGTCCTGGACAAACACATTTTCTCAATGGAAATTGACACAAGTCAATTCAGGAATAATCATATTTTATGTCTATCAGACTGGCTCATATGCAGTACATTGTAATGCAAGCCTGATCAGTCAGACATATTGCAAGGAAAACCCCATGCTATGGCTTGTTGAAGCATGCATCTGAGACAAGACCTCCACACACACACACACACACAGAAATACTTCAGTATAAACATACATAAACCTCATATTTGTCTGTATGACATCAGATCACACAAATCAAAAGACCCACAGAGGTAGTTTTGCCAGCGGGCCTCCAAGACAAAGGTGAAGCAAGACGCCTTCAATTATGAGACATTAAAGTGAGTTACGCACCATTCCAGACCATTTATAGTGCTGTTGTAAACTCAAACACATAACAGACTTTTGACATGCCTCGCATTTGATGTTGTTTAAGCCGTTCCGCCTCTTTCAACCTGCCACACAAGTGTCTTGAAATCCCCCTTGCAAATTCAAGCCTCAAGACATGAAACCCCAAAGAAGTCTCATCTGTACAACACAGGGAAAGTTTGCTGATGCATGTCTCGCACTGCGTAATTATACCCAAAAGCATGAGTCAAAGTGATTTTTACATTTTTCAAAAGAGGGGTGTTTTTTTCTCTCTTTTTTTTCTGTCGGCAGCAGCAGCCTGCAGCCGAGGATTAGTGGTCAGCGTTTGATGATGCAACGCCGGTACTGTGCTTTTGCAGTCGAGCAGAAAAGCCAGTGCCACAGCTTTTAGGCCCACACTAGCCTCAAACAAAGACACCTACACAGCCCAGCAGCACCGTCGCCTCTCAGGGCTAACTGAGAGGAGACGAGCTGAAGCCAAGGGCGGGGAGCGGAAATGTCATGTATTAGTTATGAAATATAGGACCGTACTCAATGCAGGTTCTGGCCTCAGCCCAAAACTAAGGTGTGCTGGAGGTGTGTGTGAGGAGTGTGTATGCATGCGAGGGTTCCTATGTAATGTGCAGGCAGTCGGTGTGTATCAATCCGCTGGTTTCTTTGCTCACATACTCTATCTGTCTTCAGCTCGACCAAATGTGTCCATTTCCTGAGTCATTCCTGAGAGCAATTAGCAGTGCTGAGGAATTCAGCCCCTTACCAATAGCTAGCAGCGCGACTGGAGGCCCTATTATCCTCATCCCCTATAGAGGCGGTGCAGGAGAGGGGTGGGGGGTTACAGGGGGTTTTCAAAGGCTACTCATTACTTTTTTTAACGGCTAACCTCTACGCAGTCATTTTGACAACTGAAAGCAAAGTATTTGCTTGCTAATTTATTTCTGCGCGAGACACAAATGCCCCTTTTCCACCAACATCGAACGGGGTCCATTCCGGTTCGCGCACCGAGCATTTTGACCAAAAATAAATTGGTTCTGAATGGGAACCCGAAAAGTTGGTCCCCAGCTGGAACTATATAAAGATGGACGATGCGTCTCTATTTCCTCCCATTGCAGCTCAAATATCCTGTATACGGGCGCTGCCATCTTGTAATTTTGGAAAGAGAGGATGGAGTCTTGCATGTAGTAGTCTTATGTCTTCTCATTATTATTAATAGTTTGTCCATGCTTCTTTTTTGGATAAAAACAAATCTCTGTAATAACAGGACAAACACTTGCAGGTAATCAATGCGATCTGCCATCTTGCAGTAACTGTTTACTTCCTGGTGCATTATGCCACACCCTCCCTTGATTACAATGGTTCCACTTAAAACTGGTGGAAACGCAGGCTGATTCGATAGCACCAAGGTTCCAAGAACCAGAGTTAATTTGGTGGAAAAGGGGTAAAAGTTGCGTCTTTGTGCTGCCAGACTACTCAACTTTATATCACTCGATTGTTTCCAAGATGCTATTTGACAACTTTTTGTCAGCATACTTGATACAGTCTAATTTTGGACTAATAGGGCATTGCACAGCCCACACACCAGCATCTTGCAAAACTCTTGCAAACAGCTTCTACAGTTCTAACTCCACACGAGCGCTGAAAATGAACAATGAGCGCAAAGGTTCGGGCCAAGGCATGCTCCCTCAATCTCTGGCCAAGGTCTCAGCGATCATCATTACCGTCTGCACTCAGTCAGGCTGTGTGTTGAGTTACAGCCTTTCGCAATCCTCTGAGGAAACCAGGGAATTTGGCACCGACTTTCCTCGAGGACAGGACAGTCCAAATATACAGTATCAACATTCCTCCAACCCCTCATTATATTTTCATTGGAGGGACAAGACACAGGGCAGGCACAAGAGAGGAAGAGACTGTAATAATGGCTGTTGTTCTGATCGTATACTCTGGCCATTAGGGGTGATAGTGTGTGGGAGTGGAAGTGATTATCACAACAGAAAATGGGATCTCTTTTCATTTCAGCTTTCATTTCTCTTTTGGCCATTCTTGTAGGCTGAACAGCTGCCACAGACAGAAAGATTTGAAAATTCCTCTTGTGTGAAGATGACTTAACCTTCCCCAAGCAATTCAACGCAATTATGAACATTTAACCTTGCAATATTGTCAATGATGATGAGACCCTCAGCTGCAGCGGTAATGAGCAAGCTTAATTTCCCCCTCACAATTACAGTTTGGATGTCTCAGGGAGTACAGTGCATGCAGAGGTTATAATGAAATTACACAAGAGAGCAGGTAGTTGAACTATTGCATTTTATTGTAGACTTCAGCCTAAGAATGAAACATTTTTTCAGGCAAATCGAAACACAAAGCACCTGCATATATGCACAAGGCATGAGGACTGTGGCTGCCTTCTTTCAAACATTACTATGTGATCGTTGGCTGCATTCCTGCTCGGTCTGCTTCATGCCATTCAAACAGTCACACATCTATATTCTGCATCTGGGTGGTCCTGGTTGAATTATTATATTGTTACTATTTTTCTCCATGTTGTAAGTCAGGATTAGACTTTGCATAGCACTGAGCTTTGGCTCAGACATGGATTAAATGAATCGAAATACAAAATGCAGACAAAAGCCATTTCGAATGTATGGACTTCACGTCTATGACAAATCCAAGGCAAGTTGTGTGCAATCCCCTGACAATAAGAGATATTGGCCAACCAAGTCCAGAAAATCTGATTTAATGCCGCCTGTTGAAGCAATCACCGTTATTATGTAACGTGTGGTTGTCACTTTAATGCCGGTTCATACTTTGTCCTCTCTGATATTTCCTCATCTGCCCCACATTGAGCACACGCTTGCTCTGAATGCACTGTGCTATGTGTTCAATCCTTTTGTTCATCTCAAAAGCTGCAAGCTAAATGTCAAGGTTTAGGTTGACATTTAGTGACAAGACTGTTTTAGTGCAAGTAGAAAAAACTGGCTTCAAGTCCAAAAGTAATGTAAAGGAGCATTTACTGTAGGGCTGTCCGCTCTTAGTCGACTAATCGGTCGTTTTGGTCTTAGTCGACTAAGATTTCTTGAGTCGATTAGTCATTTTTATGCTTTTTTTCATGCTGAATGACTTATTTCCGAGAAACTTATGAGCACATCTCTGGTAAATACAAGATTTAAAGTGGTGCTTTGGCATGACTCTTTGTGGAGAAACTCAGTTTTACAGATCTGTCGATTATATCAACTAATCAATTAGTCGACAAAATTGTATGATCTACAAGTCATTATCAATGGAAGCTGGCAACATGAAGCTACAAACTGACGCCCGACACCCGTGTGATGAGCATGATGCACTACAATCAAAGTTGAGCTGACCTCAACTTTTTTCGGCGCTCCAATGACGCGGTGAATCACAATTATGTTTTTATTTCACGATTTCCAGTCTCCTTCTCTGGTACTGTGTGATTTAGCTAAGCTAGCTGACACTATATCTAGCTTTCTGTGTATTGTGGAGCACATGGAGATGCAATGCCGCGGTAATATGTGAAACGAAACGAGCGCTTGAGCAACACCAATGGCAACTCGACAGCAAAGTAGCTGGCCACACATGGCTGTGTCACCGGTAATGTGAACGCAGCATTAGTCGACTAAGAATTTCTTTAATCGAGGACAGCCCTATTTTACAGTGCTCTTTTCTAAAAAACAAAATTAAAAAAACACTAGGTTCTCTTCTCTCAGTTACACCTTTGGACATTTGGGTGTTTGCTTCCACAGTGCACATCTAGTCTGTCCTGCTGTTTTTACAAACCATGTGGAAAGTCTTATGGAGACTACAATGTGATACTGATAATGTGATACACACAGCAGTGAATAGCTGCTCCCCCCAGCATTAGTATTAGTATCATTGAGCCTATAGCTGTTGCATAGTTGGCTCGCTCGCCTGCAATGCGTCTGCTGTCTATTCAGTGTACTGGGGTGCAGCTTGGCAATTCCAGCTCTCCAGAGACGCACTGGAAGGCATTTCTACTTAAAATAAACCCTGTGCGCCCACGTCCAGCCTCTCAGCCCTGTCGGCCCTGCGCTGCTTGTCGGCTCGCCAGCCCTTCCCCATTAATCCACTGCAGCGTTCCATTTATGCAGAAACCATCCTACGGATGTGCCCGGGCAGGCGCTGGGGCATTTAAACCCTCTGCAAAACACGCTTGTTCACTTAGACACACGCAAACACAGATAAAGACACAAAGGAAACACATATATAAAGAACACACAAATAGTTTCCCCTGCATGGCATGTAGTTGCACTGCACCAGCCAAAGAGCATGCACTCGCTATATAGGAAAACACTGAACCTGTAAACTTGGGAAGTCACAAACGTCACACACATGCACATGATCCACCCCTACTCGTCATATTTCCCATTCCATGATTGGCCTTTAACCTTCAGGCCAACAAGGGCAGACGACTAAAGCTACCTCTGGCCCAGATACTGTTACACAATACATCTTTTAAAAGAGCCTGATGTGGACAAGAGGATGATATTTACTAGCTCATCACAACAGCACAAACAAAGAATTGATGTGGGGATCAAGAAGAAGTGTAATATTGGAGTCTGTTTGTAGTATGCAAATTCACATGTGAGGCCTGCACGCACGCACACACAGACACACAAAGAGTTTCCCTTATTCAGTGCAGTTAAACATACAGAGCATGTGCACTATGATGGGCCAAAGCAAAGATTACAAATATGACCAAATCTGAGTGCACATTCTTTGCTGTACTCACATGCTGCCAAATAAACTTCACACTTCATTTACATCACTTATGTTTCAAGATGAAGCAGTTATGCCAAAAAAAGGGAGGGGAAGGGGGGGGGGGTCATGCAACAGAAGGAAATACTCAACAGAACATCCCTGATTAATTCAATCTGCAATACTTACTCAGAGAAAACTTGTCAGTCTTCTTCTGTCAATGATGCAACTGTGTTTGGACGCTGTAGAGAGATAATAGGATATTTATTACTAGGCATAATAGCAGTATTAGTATTGCTATGAAAACTATTTTGATTATCGATATACAGCTTAAAGTGAATTATTGAGCAAAAGTGTCAAACATTCTCTGGTTCCTGTTTTTCGGTTTCACTTGTTCTTCCCTTTTCTATGTTGTCATTAATTAAATATCTTTGTTGTTGATCTGACAAAACAAACTATCTGAAGACATCACCTTGGGCTCTGTAAAACTGTGATTATATATAGATTATAGATTAAAAAATAAATAATATACATAAATACATTCATTGATAATTATCATATATAATAATTAGTTGCAGCCCTAATTATTATTTGTCCATCCATACCAACAGAGACACACTGCTATCTTACAGTCATTTTGCAAAACAGGTATTATTAGCTTGTTATGTATCCTGCAGCTGCATGCAAAGTGTTGACTCTCAAGTCAAGAGTTGGACAAAGGTAGATGGACTGGACGAGATAGCCGAATCTAACGTTACAACATACTAGACAAATGACGTGATTGTACAGCAGTAACAAAGTTTAATTCACATGTTTCTTTAATGTGAACGTATAAAACCCTGCAGAGTCCGTGTGCAGTTTGGTGCACCAGACTAGCTTAGCTTGCAGTTACATAGAAACCCCACAGTGTGCGGCGTGTGTAGCGTTACATAATTGTCTTCACAAGGCTAACCGACACTTCTCCTGTTTAGCAACACTGAAATGAAGAGCCCCGAGATGAAAATACCTCCAGTCCGACACAAGCTGGCGTGTAATTTAGCTAACGGGTCTGTAAATAACGAGCTGCAAAAGCGACAGTCGCTACAACAGTTGTAACAACAACGTATTTAACGGTTAGTAGCAACAAATTGACTTCTGCGGTAAGAGCACGGAAAACTTTAAAACTATTAAAAACCTCAGACTTTTTCCACTTAAGTGAAAATAAATCCCCATTATTAATATTAACTGATACAAAAACTCGTGTAACAACCAGCGTGTTGACTCTCTACAACGTGGTGAGAAAAGTGCAAAAATATGCAAATGTGTCATGCCTGTACCAACATTTAGCTAACTATTAGCACAGAAATAAAGAGGAGAAAACAACAGCAACATAGCTCGTCAGTCTTACCTGGTGTGCGTCCAAAAATCCGCAGTAATAAAGGGACGGTGCGGGAGTTATGAGTCGGATGTAGGTTTTGGGACTAAGTGAAGCCGTTGCATCAGCCCGTTTAAGTACTGATCTTGTCTGTGAGGGCTCAGGAATGCGGAACTGCTGTCCCAGACGTAAGCATGGATGAAAATAATGTAAGAGGAGGGCTGAGGCACAGAGGTTTGTTTGCTCCACCCCTAGCAACCAAATAACATACACAGAACTGGAGGAGAGGAAAGTTTCAGCCAGAGAGAGAGAGAGAGATGGAGTAAATACACGCCTACAGCCATAAACGAGTCAATAAATAAAGTTATGGCTATAAACACACATACACTCGTCTTAGCTGCAGGTGTTTTATTATTTGACAATAGGTGGGTGTGAGAAAATCGAGCCCTTCAATAAAAATAAAATGCTTCATAAGTATACCAGTCCAATTGGAAACTTATTTATGGCCTGTAATCAGTGGTGGAAGAAGTAGCCTATTCAGATCTGCTTTTACTTTAGTAAAAGTAGCAACAGAAAATACCATGTTACAAAAAAGTCCTGCATTCAAAATCTTATTTGCTACAAGGCATATCATGACTGAAATGAGCAGCCAATGCCATCACTTAGCATTTCTGCCTTGAAACTGCAGTGTGCCAATAACAGTCTCAAAAATCCAGATTCAGACAGCCAGGTTTTATGACATCATATGTCCAAGGAACGAATGCCAGCGGTGGTGGGCGGGGCTTGAGGCCAGATCCAGAATTTCTTAATGATGGAGAAGAGTAGATGTGCTTCCAGCCCCTTTTGAGAGTTGTTTTTTTTTTTTTTTTTTTTACTTTTTTTTGTGGGAAAACCATGTTAAACAATAATAACAATATATAATCATAACAAACACAATCATAGCAGAATATTTTTGCACTCTTTGAAACGTGTCTGGATGACTTTAACACTGATGAATGGACAGAATGTTGTTAAGCTGTTAAACTCTTCTTAAAAAAACTTCTCCTCACTCCCACATTTTTCGCTCACATAATTTTTCCATCAAAACGTAGACAAATATGTCCTCTTTCATACAATGTAACTACGTATCTAAGCAAACAGACTCATGTGACAGGAGTACCATCCAACTGCCCCACTGACTCCAATATTAACTGAGACCAGAAATTTCAGGAGCAAAACAGAAAAAAAGCGACTTCTTTAGCTTGCTCTATTTCAAACATTTTTGACACAACAAACACATATTTTACAGCAATGAGTTCATCAGAGTCCACTCTCTCTCACAATGTAAAAATCTAGGCGATAGGAATTACTCTCCTGGAGTAATGAACTAGAGATTGAGTGGTGCCTCTCAGCTTAATCTCTATTAAATGAACTGTCTGACCCAGGAGTCCCTCTGCAAACTACTGCCACGTACTCAACTCCTTCTAGTCCGCAGCAGCTCATTGCTGTGCTTATAGGGCTTAGACCTAACTGACACCTCAACTCTTTCTCTGTACACTTAAGCTCATTTAAGTCCTTACATTAAAACTCCCATTCCATTACCTTTTGTTACTAACGCTGTATTTTGCATCCTTTCATATTATTCCAACTCTTCTTCTCTACTACTCCTTCATATAAAGTTAAGTCAGCAATGCTGTTCCGAACTGTCCGGTAACTAAAGGTTAATCCACACCTTCCAGCCAATCAGAATTATGCTTATGGTATAAGAAATCACATGAATAAATTGTGTTAAATATATAAATGACCTAATAATTTCTGAAATAATGAAATAAGACAAATTCAACTGATTATTATGAAATGTTGTTTCATCATTCTTACTCTCATAACTGTTTGTTGCTGGAGTACATTTTAATTTCACTATAGACCTTTATCAAATGTGTTTTTTTTTTTCTTCATCGTAGCATTTTTCCAAGTTACACTTTTAATTAATGTCACAATTTATTTTATGATGTCACTTAGAAGCACTAGAAATATTTTTTATATTTATTTCTATAAAAAAATATTTTTATGTACAAATAAAAATGAATTAAAATAAAACAGTTTTCATAGAAACAATAAATTAAATAATCCATACTAATACGCTAAATGTGAACAATTTCTTGGTTCATTTTACACAATTTATTCATGTGATTATTTATTTATTTATTTATTTATAATATTGGACACTTAGGGCAGGCATGTCCAAAGTCCGGCCCGGGGGCCAAATGCGGACAGATTTTAAACGGCCCTCATCTTGTCTCTGAAAATATTCTATATGTGGCCCACCACACAATATTGGTTAATCAAGCAAATTCACTCTGCATTTTTTCCGTTCACCTTACAACAGCAGCACTATCAG
>JAOVVB010007116.1:0-16957 GCA_028570985.1 Heterobranchus longifilis | reverse complement strand
ATTGGAAATAGAAATCGATTTGTGCTTGAATGTAAAATATTGTGTGTGTTAGACAGAGCTGTTGCGGTGAAGGGTTTTCACCTGCAGTGATTTAGGGTGGCTCAAAAGCACGGTATGTGTTATTTTTGAATCTACATATGGTATGTAGATCAGTGTTAATTTCATTAACAAAAACTATGACAGAAAATGTTCGTCAACAACCTTTTTTTTCACGGTGAAGACGAGACGATGACGAGCTAAAAATAGATCTCTGATAATAAAAACTATGACGAAATGTTTGTTTGTTTTCGTTGCCGAGACGGGACGAAAATGTTATTGGTCGGGTGTCGGACATTCATTATTATAAATCCCATGTACAATGACAAAGGCGTCCTGTGGTGGACACTGAAATATTTTAATTTTACATCAAGAAACACAGCAGGAAAACAGCTGCCGGCTCAGAGGCGGAACAACTCTGTCCAACCATTCTGCCTCCGTAACTTATCATAACATTCATGGCTTTAACAGGCTGTGTAAAAGGGGAAATTGTGACTCGTGAGCATATCAAAACCTCTAGGAAATACCACAGTATACATCCATAGTAATTATATTACCTGGCTGATAACTCTGCTGTCATCAACCTCCTTTTACACTCCAGAGCGATGGATGGATTCCAGGACACCCACTCCTCCACTCGGCTCTGATAAGTGCCCTTCACATGGGTTTCTGGGTTTCCTGTCCTTGGGTAGTGTGCTCTTTGCAACATTACCGCTGCTTAATGGGGCTGCTTTAAGGCATAAGAGCCATTAGCTGAGCTTCTGCATCTCCTGTCATTATCGCTGAGTAATTCCCTATCATCATGAACACACACTCAAACAGCACTGGCTGCTGTTTCACCGGCTCCATGGCACAAAGACTGCTGTATAACGACTAATCCTTAATATAACTTTGTCTACTTTCATGGTTTTTACTAAGATATTATAACCTCCAAATCATAGGACCACATAGGTCCATTGTTCCTCCCCTCTAATACGACCTAAATCACCGGATATCAACACATCCTCATACCTAAACATAACGGTCGCAGTTTTAAACACGTGGTTAACATTGTGAATCAGTCGCGGTTTGGTTATGTTTAGGCAGCAAAACAATTTGGTTAAGTTTAAGATTTTTTTAGGGCTCTATAGTGCCTTTATTATTCGATAGAGCAGCAGGAGAAGGCCACAGGTCAGACTTGAACCCGGGCCTTTGGCAAGGACTCAAAGCCTACATTGTGCCACGCCCTCCATCGATGATTACTGTCTGCCATCAGTAGTTGCAATGGAACCAACAATGTCCTACACGAAAACTAGGGGTGCAGTGGTGGCTCAGTGGTTGAGCGCGCTCCCCATTACCGAGGCTAAAGTCCTCGTTGCAGCGGCCACGGTCAGACTTATCTCGACAGCACTGTGTCCACACTGGGGGAAAGTCTTGATTTAATGCGCTTTCACTCCTGGATAGTGAAAAAAACTCCCTGGCCTGTTTGTATTTCCTTAAACCAATCACAATCAGGACGATTGTGATTGGTTTAAGGAAATATAAACACGCGCCACGCCCCGACGGTGCCTCTACAAAATAGTGTCGGAAAGGAGCCCGTTTCAGTGGAACACCTCCATGAAAATGGTGTAAACATATTCTTTGTAGATCTTTGCAATCATTCACTGAAAGAACAGAGCAGGCCTGCTTTATTGCACGATCCAAATCTTCAAACCTTGTGATTTTCAGCATGCAGGTTGATAGCTCGGAGGTTGTTTGTTTCCTGTAGTGAAGGGACTTCAAGAACAGGGACACGGACTTCCTGTGTGGACAGGAAGTAAGGCTTTATCCCTCTTTATCACTGTTTGGTAAGCCTGCCACACTAAGAGCTAGCTACCTCAGCTAACGTTAGATGATAAAATGTCTGTGAATTTCACTATAATTAAATGTGGTTTCACCAACCACAACAAATTTGTGAGCAGTTCATAGAAAAAAGAAGGTTCTCAAACCTAAATTTTATGTATTGATTAGTTTGATATTAGAAGATAGATCTAGATTATTTATGTCCATATTACCTCCTTAATCACTATATTAGCATTGCAAAGTCACTGTTATCTCTCTTATCTCTATTATCTCTAGGTCTTGAACAGGACTAGATTTGCTCCGGTCTCGACTGCCTTTGGACTCGTCTCGAAATGGTCTTGGACTTGAGTTGGACTCGATTAAGTTGGTCATGACTACAGCCCTGGGGTGAGCATTACGAGTATTCACAATGTATCAAATATATTCATGCAACTCAGGGAATGGACAAAATATTAGGAATCGCAGAAAAAAACAATGAAATGCCTAAATGTATCAAATTTGCCATTGCTCATATGGAAAATAATTATAATTATAATAATAATACAATAGTCAAAGCAAAACCTTTACATTAGATTTACTAGGAGCCAATAATGCACAAGAGGCTTTATATGGCCTTCATACGGAAATGTGGAAAAGTGGATGGAAAAGTGAGTCAACCCTCGGTTCCAAATTACAGCAGCTTACACAATACAGTTTTTCCCCACTTACGAATAAGGGAGTGACTCCCTGAGGGTCAATAACAAAAGATTTAACGAGATGTTGCCATCGATGCCATAATGAGCTGACCTTGTAATAAGACTTAATGACCTCGCCTCAGTGCGGTCTTGGATGGTGTCTGGAGAAGTTATATAAACCCATTGCTGTTATAACGTAGACAGTTAGTGCTGTTGGATACATACCTGGGACATGCTAAGGTTTGTGTATGAGCTTCGCACTGAGACAAATTCTTCGACTGGAAGGAGAAGGCGAATTTTGGAGTCAATGTCAATCAGCTGCTCCAGGTCAGAGGGCTCCGGGGTGTAACCCTGGCCTGTCAGGACTGACACAGCCCACATGTCCTCCTGGAAGGGAATCATTGCTGAAATAAGTCATGGCCCACTGGGTTAGAAGCCTGCTTCATTTAGTGGAAACCTTAAAGGAGACATATTGTGCTCATTTTCAGGTTCCTAGTTGTCTTTTGGCTTTCTACTAGAACATGTTTACATGTTTTAATGTTCAAAAAACACATTATTTTTCTCATACGGTCTGTCTAAATATACCTGTACCTCCTGCCCCCCTCCCAAAAAAGTCTTCTCTGATTGGTCAGCGTTTGTGGGTCTTCTGCATTATGCGCTCTTGGCGTCTCTGTACCGTCATTGCAGCCCGTGAATGCTGCAGTTAGCTGCAGTTTCTACCTCTGTATATAGTTGTGACCTCGCAACCTTACAGAAGCCCTGATGGCTCATTTAAAGGCACAGTTTCTGAATAGGGGCTGCATGCATTTCTCTGTGGATTGAGCGTTTTGATACTTTCACAGTAGAGCACCTAGACCTGCTTCATAATTTTTTAAAAAGGGCATGGGTTGCATCTGAAATTCCATACTAACATGCTATTTAGTAGGCTAAAACAGTTTGCGAGATTTTTTTTAGTCTGTCCAAAACCTTAGTAAGAAACCAATAGTACGCAAATTGCATACTATTTTCAGTGACATACTACAGTATGCAACACTGGATACTATGCCGGCATAAATATCCCACAATGCAATGAGGTAGTGACGACAACGTTCAGAATAAACATAAGGGCAGCAACCAAGGCAGCTCTGTGATGTCAATAATGCTTCCATTTCCATTTCTACATATTAAAACTGTGATTTTGTCACCTGCGACCATTGGATTTGTTACCTTTTCCAGTAATTTAAGTATTATCTGGCGATGCCAGTAGAGCTGAGTTTGACATGGGTAACAGGGATACCGTGTCAAACCGGGGTCACGAGGAAATTGCGTCCAAAAAGATACATACTACTGTTAATTTTCACAAAAGTATGTTGAAAGATAGCATACATATTGAGTAATCTATGCGATTTTGGATGCAGCCATAGCAATCTCACTTTTTACAATATGAGATCTTTAATAAGGGACTGATAAAGATTAACTATCTATTGCTTATTTAGCAACTTTGTGACAGTGATGTCTGGAAGAGGGAAGGGGTACAAGTCTGACTCTCGCACTTGGTATTCAATTCTGGATGGTGAACAGGGAGCTGATCATTCTTCTAGTCAAATGCCAAAACTTTGACAATTGCCTCCTCCTCCTCACGGGGACTGTTTTTCCCAGTGAGACTTTCCTTATGTCCTATGGGAAACAGTGGGTGGGTGGTGAGCTCATCCCAGCCCAGTGGTGAAATAAGATCTTGCAGTAAGGCTTTCGTGCCAAACAAGATCACAACGCTGCAAAAAACACAGCCGTGGCCTGTGACCTCTGAGCGCTCTGAGGGGGGGAGCAGAAGAAAACAGCAAACACAGGAGCCTATCAACTAGGTGGAGCACCGCACGAAGCCAAAGTTTAACAAATGAGATCAACAAATTCTTATGACAATGATTTATGTTTCATATTAGCAGGTCGGTACTGATGGAGCTACTCTAATGTTTTAACCATTGCAGTGGTTTCCTTGGATGTGGCAGAATGCCTCAATCCCAGACTTCAGACAGGCCTCGGTTTGTCCTTTATGTTCATGCGCACGTTTTTGGACCACTGCATGAAAATGTGAGTTACAGACATAACATAAAACTGTCAAGGACAGAATGACAGAATCCCACCATAACTTACAAAGGGACATGGAAACTCATAGACAAGATGTAAAACACAGCCATCGTGCTCTAAGTTATATTTCACTCAGCACTACTCTGTCCCATGATGGTATAGTCATGTTAGCTAAATTGATATTCAATTAAACAAAGCAATAATGCTAATATGTTTTAGTCAAACAAAGAAATTCTATCTTTAAATTAATCGTTTGACATTTTGGGACATATGCTTGCTGAGAGTTACATGAGAAGATTGATAACCACTCATTTGTGCAGTAGCCTAAATAAGAAGTTACAGCCAGCACACATAGCTCCACATAGCTATGTCCACGCCGGAGTAAGGTCTGGATTGAATGCGCTGTCACTCCTGGATAGGGAAACAAACTCCCTGGCCTGTTTGCATTTCCTTAAACCAATCACAATCATCCTGGGCGGCACCACGCCCCGGACTCAGCTGCGATGCGTCAGCAAAATGTGTCGGGAGGAAACTTGTTTCGGTGGAACACCTACAGGAAAATGTTGTAAACATATTCTCTGTAGATCTTTACAATCATTCACCGAAAGAACAGAGCAGGCCTGCCTTATTGCATGATCCAAATCTTCAAAACTTGCCATTTTCAATATGTACGTTGATAGGTCGGTGGCTGTTGTCGTTGTTTCCGAAGTATAAAGAGTAAGGCTTTATCCAGGCACTGTTCAAAGCCAGACTAGCATGGGTCTGTCTACCAAACAACGTTTTTTTACAGGTGATTACATGGTAATTAGTGAGTTTTATGCCGGAAACGCACCAAACAGTAGAGATGTGTGGCTCGCCACAATATATTTTTCCGGCTGTTAAGCGTGTTAATGTGTTTCAGGCGGGAAGAAATTCTTTGTAAAATAGGTCAACATGGCTGTGGGTATTCTCTAACCGCAGTTCATCGCCAAATGTTAAACTATCCCCAGCTTTTAGTTTGGCCGCACTTCGCAGCAGAATCAAATGGCCGCCGCAGCTTTCCAGAGACATTGCATGGCAGCTCGCCACAGGTCGCACTTTGCAGCTGCTCGGTGTGTTTTCGCCATTAGAGGCGCTATATTAGAAGGATTTTATGACCTTTGGACAGAGCCAGGCTACCTGTTTCCCCATTTCCAGTATGCTAAGCTAATCGTCCCCTGGCTCTAGCTTCATATTCAGCATGAGAAATGGTATTGATATTTTCATCGAATTCTCAAGAGTGGGATCAATTTTCTCATCAACTCTAGACAAGAAATCAAATAAACGTATGTCAAACTTTGCATTTTGATAAAGCAAAAGATTACATCCACTACTGCCGCACCGAAATGTTCTGCGATGACTGCTACTGATTTACTGCCTCCGGTTACCAGAACTATACACAAAACTGTGGAACTTGTTTGGACGAGAGTTGGTAACATTTAAAAAAAAAAAAAAAAAAGAAAGTGTGTGAGGCAAACAGAGAGCAGCAGCTTGTGGTTGATGTGTCCTGGGGGATTCTGCCAAGAACTCAGTGAAGTCCTCAGAACTAAAGATGCATCACTGCCAAAGTCCTGGTGACATAAATAATGTGCTCACTCCGTTATGACCATTCATAATCGCACGCCTCGCAATAACAGGAAGTCTTCCTCAAGACAATAAAAAAAACCCAGAGCATCTGCGCTCCCCTCAGTTTGGTATCTGCCACCACAATTACTGCAGTATTGTTCTAAAAGTCAAGGCAAACATCATAAATAGAGCAGCAAGACATGAAAAAAAAAACCTCTGGCAAGCTGTCCCACGGATGTAGGACTGTCGGGGTCAAGCTAAATGGAACCGTATGTGAAAGGTAAATATGTTCCCTCTCGCTTCCCAACAGGCTTCATCCCATCTGACTTCAAACTGGCCTCACAGCCTCCAAGTGGGCTATTAAAGCAAATTAAAACTTCAAATAAAAAACGTTTTAAGTTAGGACAGTGTAGGTGGGGTCGCAGTGAAATAGTCTACTGCTCCCGGTGGCACAGGGTCTCGGATGAATCAGCAAAGAAAAACAAGAGGCCTCAGACTCTTGGCTTTAAGCTCCATCAGCACACCCTTGCTATGAGTACAACTGTAGCTTTATATTAGGGCTTTATGACAGATCCTGGCTGCGGAATTTCACAGGAACACTGCACAGGGAATCGTGATGAAAACGTGATAACAAAATGAATCCATAACATGCGGCCTTGCATGTGAACTGCATATGGCACTTGACATCTGGTTCATCATCTGAACTGCTTTGAGGAGTCCGAATCTTCTGCCCAGAGGCCGTCTGAGCTGCCAAGCAGTCATCAAAACATCGATATCTGACCAATATAAAACTACTCTATGCGCTGCTCAGAGGGCCAAACGTCTGGTTGAGTTACTTAATGTGCCAAATGTCAGATAATGACAGATTCCAACAAATAAGATCATGATAGAATTATTAACACCAAGATTGCTTTAAAAGGCTGTGGCTAAACACTGGAAGCAATATCTGATTAGTATAAATAATCAACATTTTAAATGTAGTAAATAGGGCCGATTAGATCAAAACATTGGTAGCAGTGGATGGGATCATCTGCTACTTCCCCATAAGACTTGTGGACATGAGAGGGAAGTATAAAAGAGAGACTCATCCTAAAGCATATGTTGTCTGTTAGAGCTTCATGTCAGCCTACCTTGCTGTCTGCGCCTCTGGCACTGTCCTCTTCCTCTCCGTCTACTTCTCGGAGGAGCTCGTCCAGACGCTCTTTCTCTGCCTGAGTCAAAAGCACATGGTCCCCCTCGTCACTTATTAGCTATTGCATTTGGAGAGAAAAAAAAGAGAATGAAAATCATTAATCAGTGATGGCTTAAAATGTGTCCGTCTCTTGAGCTATATAGACTTTTCCTCACTGGAAAAACAAACGGTGAAGAGACTTGCTCTCAGTCACGCGATATACCCCAGCACTGCATTTGGCCCAACGTGAACTTTGACATACCTCAATGTTTCTCTTGACAAAGTCCTTTTGTTTTTTCTTGCCTTTGGAAGCTCCACAGTGGCTGCCTTCATGTGGCTCTTCCCCAGTCTCCTCATGGCCTAATTCAAACGATTCAGTCAAGCTGTCTGGGCTCTTTTCACCTGTCAGCAAGCCACACTTTAGATTCCAAAAGGTAAATATTGAACAAGTAAGTCAAAGCTCTAATAATAACCATTAGCCAAATCTGATTTTAAAAAAACAACTGAATTTCTATGGGAGTCATTTTTCAACCGTGAGTTCTTATTTCATTATCTGATCCACATGATTAAAGAATTTGTAGCTGCCAAATTATCTTGAAACGGGGTGAAATATGTATTTAAAAAATAGTAAATAAAAATTAGAATACTCTGCTAGCCAGTAAGTGGCATAGTGGGTGTGAAGACCATACTTTAACGAAAAGTGTAAGAGGTTAAAACCCCCCTGATCACAAGCAGCCAACCTGCCTAAATGTCTCTGAGCAGATCAACACAATGAATTCCAAATAATAGGTTGCTGTTTTGGGGGGGAAATGGAGATTTTTGATCATGGGATCAATATCATAAAAACAACTTGACCAGGTAATGTATCACATAGCAGATAAACTGTTGTGCATTCACTTCTGGAAAACTGAGTTTGTGCACTGCTGTCTGCACTACCATGAAGGGGAAAAACAACTGCGAGAAGTTCCCTGAGATCATGGCGCCATCAAGTGCACAATCTAGACAGTACAACTGAGAACATAGATTTGAAGACCCACGATCATAGCATGGAAATATGTGTTCTGCTTTTTCTTTGATATTCGAGTCTCACTAACTCACTTTGCTCCAAGTATTGGCTGTCTCTGCTGTGCTCACAGTCAGGAACCTGAGTTTCAAACAAAGGCACAAAGTTGTCCTCCTCTTCTGTCCCTTTAACATAAAAAACATATTTAAGATGTCTCACAGTGACTGTGTTGCTGATCTGTATATACTGTTGCCTATGCTTACCAGTGGGTGCTTCCAGAGCCAAAAACAACCTGGTGTTCGTGGCTTCTTGGGCACATTCAGAGTGACCTTCAGGCTTATTCTGCTGCAGAAAAATACACAGTATAAAATCACACCATACGTGACAAGAGTGACCACCTTTTTTAAGTCAAAAACAGTATCAGTCTAGTGAACTGTAATGCAGCAGAAGTGGAATGAATACAAAGAGTCCACTGTGTCTACCAGGAGCTCTTGCCAGAGTTTTGCTTGAAGTTCTTTCCTTTTGCGCTTGACCTCTTTTTCTATGCAGATCTTTGCAGACAGTATTTCATCAAGTCGTCTCATTTCCTCAATGGCTCTGTGTAGTTTGGGATCTTCCTTCTCCTCATCAGTAACTTCAATGTGACCTAAAAGATGCACCCATATTATAGGCTGTAAATGCTGGGTAACTAAAAGTGGACCATCTTAAGAGTGTAGGCTACTACAGTAGCTACACTTACCTTTGTCAGGACCTGTGGCTGAGGAATTGATTGTAGTTTCTTCAGAACTGCTCTGCATCTACAGGAAATTGTTTTCTAAAGTTATTGGAAATGATCCAATTTTGTAAGTCAATAATCATGAATGTTGTATCGTATTTACTTAATTACCTGAATATCATCTGCATCGTTGGTCAAAACAACAAGGGCAAATGGAGTTGTAGGACCAATTCTGTCACTATGAGGCAATGACACGCTCGACACACGGCTACCTGTTTGCTCACTCGACGCAGGTCGAGAAATGTCCTCCAAACTGCCTCTGATAATTTCCATAGTGTGATTTCCTTTAGCTGTATTTCAAAAAGAAAAACTACCAAAAAGTATTTGTTATTATTAAATGCTGTTGGCTAAGTAAAATAACTTTTCAACAGAAACCTTGCAGAGTTTGTCCGCCCATTTTGGTAACTATGGACGCAGACACTTCCGGATGTTGTAACTATGGAAATATGCATTTGTTACTATGGCTACCGGGCGAAATCGAGGCAGCTCCCCGGATGCTTCAATCGATGCAGCTAGCTAGCGTAGCGGGTAACAAGCTAGCCAGCAGGGAGCTAGCTAGCGGTTAGCTGTAGCAATACCGTTCGACACGTTACATTATATTAACGTTACCTTTCTATAGTAACGTTTAATGGCGTTGATGTAGCTGAGATAGTATTGATTAATGTCTACAGTGTGAGAAAGCGAGGGTGGAGGATTCGAGGCCGTGTTTTTGTGGTAGGTAGCGCTAACAAACGATGTTCATGTCTAGCTGGCGTTAGCAAGCTAAGAAGGCTAATATTGATTATCCCAGGTAGCTAACCTAACAATGAAAACAACGTATGGTGTGCTCTGTTGGATATTGTTGTCATATAGGTGGTAGCACATTTGCTAGCTAGTTCTACACTCGATATGTGACTGTGATATATTTTGTTTTGGCCTTGTTCTTTATAATGTTGTCAAACGTAACGTTAGCTATCATAGCTAATATGGAAGCAGGGAAAATGGGTGTGTAGTCGCTGAGACAGAACCATTCAGAACCAGAGTTATATTTTATTTGTGGGGGATATAATTAGCTAAAGTCGTTGCTTTTTCTCACATTATTAACTGCATTAGAGAGAGGAATTTGCATTGGTTTCCAATTAACGCTAGCTTGCTAAATGGTTATACCATTATCACTATTTTTTCTCTCTCAGTCCAGTCATTGTACCACTGTGTAACGTTACCACAATCACACCCATTTCACTGGCAGCTCTCCAAGCTCTGCAGAGTACCTGCGCCAGGCAGGTGATAGCATATGGTCACGGCTATGGGGATATTGCTTTTTCATCATGCTATATTGATACTTTTTTGTAATTGCATTATTTTCTGACCATACCAGGTTGAGTTGACTCTGCAGGGGAAGATGTGCAATGGAATGATAGAGTCAATATCAAAAGGCTTTTGGGCCCACACCTCAGTCACGAAACGGTCCTTCTTGTTGCTGCTGGTACTGACTGCAGTGTCCACTGGGCAAGGGTCAGGTAAGAGGCAATGCAAATGTATAATTGTACACTCATACAATACAAAGCATTATGGGTTATATATGTATTGTATTAACCTTCCCTTTCTCTGCTAAAGAAACATTATTAAATCAACTTTGTCATGACACAGACCAAATGGGAGACTGCCAGGTAGACCTGACAGCTAGGATGTATTGCTTGTTCTACTCTGTTCTACTACACAGGGGAGACTTAATCAACTGCCTCCTAACATTGATTTCAACATATGCCAGTTTATCCCAACAGATTATTATTATTATTATCAGTATTAATACAGCTATAATAAAAACAGCCCTATAACTACATGATGTGATGTCAGTATCATTGATGTGTTATTTTTTGTATAGATTACTAATGAAATATTTAATGTAACCGAGTTGTGGAATACATTAAAAGCCACAGTACAGTAGACAAAACAAATCAGTCCCCAACAGACCATGTTTGTTTGTTTGTTTATCAGGATCCCTACTAGGTAACGCCTTGACGTCAGCTAGTCTTCTGGGGTCCGACACAGAAATCACACGATTTAACAAACAATTATGTACATTAAATACATTCAAACATCACGTTAAATAGCCTACAAAAATATACATCATCAAACCATGAGGTGCTACAACCATGTAAGCCATCTATTGCAGCCCATCAGACAAAATAAAGTAAATCCCAGTAATTTTAGAATTCTATCAAAGTTGAACCAGTGGCCTCACAAACAACTGCGACAGGTCAGTCCTTTGGTTTCAGCAGGTGATGATACTGACCTGATTAAGCGGATGGGATATCCACCATGACACAGCCAATCCACATTAAATAGCCTACAGTTTGGTTGTTATTAACACTTTGCTCCATGGCAATGTATTTAGAAAACTAATATGTCAAATTTGTCATGGATATTCATGATCTCTAGGAGATTATTCCTACTGATTGTGGTGACCCATTGACCTTAACTCCTTCACCAAATTTTCAACTTCTACACAATATTGCAATGTTAATATAACAGGAGGACTGTGCCGTGACATTTTCTGGGCACATATGGTGCCACTACAAAGCCTTTCTAATACAGGTGGTTGCCATAGGTCATTCTGTGTCTCTATTCATACCCATCAACCTTCCCATCAACCTTGTGCTTTGACTAACAGTGCGGTCTTGTCTAAGTAAAGTGGCATAGTGATGATATATCAGTATTTACATGATATGTAAAAAAAAAAAAAAAATTGTAGCACATTATAATATGAAATATATGTGTAATATAGTATAAAGTGAGATTTACTAGTAGTACAACATTATACAGTGCAGTGCCAGAAAATTGACCTTGTTTTCAAATCCCAGTGTTGACAGGTGTGTCTCTATTACTGGTGGCTTCGCTGGGTAACATGTATCAAACCAGGCTCAAAATATTTGTTGTATTAGTTCTACTGAAAACCTGAGCAGTTTCACGGAATTTCTTCTTCTTTTGGTCTTCACTTCCCAGGATGTGTGAGGCCGTACATGGTCCAGAACAGCTGGGTAAACCTCACAGAAACCAACAGGGGCTCGTTCCCTGTGGGCACAGTACTGCAGTACAGCTGTGACCCTGGTTACCTGCCAGACGGACCCAGCATCCTCACCTGCACCACACTGGGACTCTGGACCTCTGAACCTCCTCACTGTATACGCAGTGGTGGTAAGATATTTTAGTCCAGCACTGTATTTTCTGATCTGTAAAGTAATGTGGGGTGATGGTGTTGTGTGAGCAGCTAACCTCATTAAAAAAATCCTTCTCTGTGGCACTTTAGTCTCTTTTATGATCTTTTAGCCAATTTTGCTTGCATATAAACTGTAAAAATATGTTGTTTTTTCCCCCTATCAGCATGTCTACCCCTCTCCAAACCCGAAAATGGGGGCTACACCTGCCACCCATCCCCCTGCCGAATGTTTTCCCATGGCACTGTGATTGAGTTCTTCTGTGACGAGGGCTTCGTTCTCAGTGGAGACTATAACTACCTGACCTGTCAGGATGGACAGTGGGACGGCCCCATGCAGATCAGTTGTGTTAGCCAAGGTTAGTCAGTTCTCAAAAATCTATCAATAGGTCAATAAACAGCCACCTGTCAGCAAAATAATGCCCCCATAATGTGGATTTTGTGAATAAATCAGTCCACATAGAGATAGTCTTTCTTAATACTATCAACAATCTCAGCTGTAGAAGTTTGTCTTCATTTAAATCTTCAAAGCAATTTATGTTAAGCTCCTTTCTTGCTTATTTAATTGTTATGAAAAAATGTATCTGCTAAACTGTTTTACCATTACCTGTAAAAGCACTTTGTAACATAAATGAGCTGCTATTATTAAAAGCTAAGTACAGATATTAACATTACTTTTGACTGTCCCTGTTTTAAGGTTGTATAAGACCCTCTACAGTGCAGCATGGCTCGACTAATCTGACAGACACCAATAGGAGCTTATTCCCTGTGGGCACAGTACTGCAGTACAGCTGTGACCCTGGTTACCTGCCAGCTGGACCCAGCGTCCTCACCTGCTCCGCACTGGGACGCTGGACATCTGAACCTCCTCGCTGTATACGCAGTGACGGTAAAGACAAACATCCTCATTTTACCGTCTGCATTTCTGTCCCTCTTTACACCTACGATCAACATGCACTGAATGAACAGATAGTATGTGTATTAGAGTTTGAGATTTTTCATTATTTTTTATTTTGATTTGGTCGTCAATATGTTAGGGTTGTCCCGAATATCATTTTTGGGGGCTGGTGGGCGCTGGCTGCATGGAGGGTTCTGTTCATCTGTATGTACAGCAGACGAGCAGTAACACAGAGTATGCACTCGCATACCAATGTAGCAGAGCCAAAATATTTCTGGAACTTATGAACGATTCTCAAAATCAGCAGGGGGAGATGTGTAGAAACAGCTGTTTGTGGCTTATATCTCTCTCTCTCTCGTTGACTGTCCCCTCACTTCCGTGTCATTTCCCTTCTGAATTAGGGTCAAAAGTTCTATTTACAACCACAAAAAGCAAACAGGCTAAGAAACCAAACTAAGTGACGTGTTCCGTCTATAGATCTCCGCTCCGTTTCAGTACCCGGGACAACGCAGCACATGCACAAAACAGCGCTAATTAACTAATAATAATTAATGTAGATAATGAATAATGTTGAATTACTACCCCTTCTTTCACAGGCTATTTGGGGATTTTATTTAACACCTACAGTTTGTTTACATCAATGACATTGATTTGCATTTAGCAAAAACAAGTTGAAGTGTTCCTGTATATGCATATTGGGCCTCTGATCATACAAACCAACTCCACAAGAGACACAGTTGTGTCTTAAATCAACATCCAGCAACTGCGATAACAAAAACAGACATTATGAACAACACGCTGCCCAGATTGTAGCATACTCTGAATATCCATGGATGGAGACAAAGCAAGTTTCTATTTAAAAACAGATAATTTTTTTTAAATGTATTGCTTCAATGGACAGTATGCCAGACTCCATTTCAGCCATAGAACGGGGACTACACCTGCCACCCCGCCCCATGTGGAAGACTTTCTCATGGCACTGTGATTCAATATTTCTGTTATAATCTGAATCTAACTTTAAAGTCTGTACTTGGGAAATGGGACAAACTAATGCAGATCAGCTGCCTCATGGAGAAAGGTAAAGGTAGATTAGTTCATACATTTGAACTATTAGATAATTAGTTCTGAACAGTTTATCTGTCTCACAGACCACAGCCAAGGTCTTTTCTTATTTCTTTGAATTATTATTTATTTATTTGTTCTCTTTTTTTAAACTCTTTTATCCATTAAACTCTGTTCTGCCTTCCTTTTGTAAAGCAGTTTTTAAGTGCTATATAAACAAAGCCTGTATTTGTAATTAAAAATCAATTACAACTGTATTTTTGACCGTCCCTTTTTTTAAGGTTGTATAAGACCCTCGACAGTGCAGCATGGCTCGACTAATCTGACAGAAACCAACAGGAGCTCGTTCCCTGTGGGCACAGTACTGGAGTACCGCTGTGACACTGGTTACCTGCCAGACGGACCCAGCGTCCTCACCTGCTCCGCACTGGGACACTGGTCCTCGGAAC
The DNA here is from genome assembly GCA_028570985.1 of Heterobranchus longifilis. Taxonomy (NCBI): domain Eukaryota; kingdom Metazoa; phylum Chordata; class Actinopteri; order Siluriformes; family Clariidae; genus Heterobranchus; species Heterobranchus longifilis. Next base: position 2,224 of record JAOVVB010007116.1, on the reverse strand, counting down.
CCCCTCGCTGTATACGCAGTGACGGTAAAGACAAACCTCAAGATATTTAATTGTTTTTCATGATGTGAACTAGTGGGAGAGGTTGAATAGAAGAGAATGGAGACTTAATTAAGTTAATATGAACAGCTGGTAAAATAAACAAAGTGACAATATACATTGATTGCTGTGGGTATAAAGGGATTCTCTAAACTTTATTTGCATTCATAGTAACAATTTAGATATGATGATAAAGGCTTCAAAAATCTGGAAATGTTTGGTTTAGGTACCGAAAAAAGTGGTTGAATTGTACTCACTGGAACCGATGTATTTATTGTTTTCCTTTATTTCCATGGACAGTATGCCAGACTCCATTTCAGCCAGAGAACGGGGGCTACACCTGCCACCCCGCCCCATGCCAAAGACTTTCTCATGGCACTGTGATTGAATATTTCTGTGACGAAGGCTATGTTCTGAAGGGAGACTATAAATACCTTACCTGTCAGTATGGAGAGTGGGACAGCCAAATGAAGCTCAGCTGCCTCATGGAGCAAGGTAAAAAAATTGTTTTTTAAATTAGATGACACATTTGGAAAATTAGATAAATACTTCCAGTAAGTTCTATACACATAACTGTGTCAACTGTTCTCTGTCTCACAGACCGCAATCCAACTTTACCATTAGGGATGCCCGCCTTGTCCATAGTGGCGTCCACAGCCAGCTCAGTGGCTCTCATCCTGCTCCTGGTGGTGCTGTTTGTACTTCTGCAGCCGAAACTCAAGTCCCTCCATCGGTGAGTCTCCCCCCTCGAAATATTGGAAGAAATTCAAGAAACTAGCCGTAGACAGATTTTAACTTTCTCCTGGTCCTCCGCACCCAGACGTGATCAGGGCGTGTCCGGCCAGCCCGTGTCGATCATGGTGGAAGGAGTCCAGGTGACTCTGCCCTCGTACGAGGAGGCTGTGAACACTAGCGGAGCCTCGGCTGTCGGCTCTGAGTCTCGAGTCCAGATCGTGCTGTCTGAGGGCCAGCACGCCACAGCGCCAGAGGCTGGCCCCTCTAGGCCTCCGTCCCTCAAACAGCAGCAGTCGGAGATGGCTGTGGTCCACCCGGCGCCGCCGTCCTCGTCCTCCTCGTCACCTTCGCCCTCGTCCTCTGCCTGGGTTCTGGAGCACGCGGGTGCTGCAGCTCCTTCATCGTCACAAAGAAGGCCGTCTGCAGGCAGCGACCAACACAGCCTGTCTCTGGACTCTGAGATGGACTACTCTGATGGTAAAGCCCTTTTCAAACACACCTTTTACTGACTTAGGGCCTGTGTCCATATAGCGTTTTTTTTTTTCTGAGCCCCTCCAGCCGCCGAAAAAGCACTGGAGCCAGCATATTTTTTTAGAGCGATCCGCCTTTTTTTTGCAGCCGCTCCGAGCGCTTCAAGTTGAAAATCTCTGAACTTTTTTAGAAAGGCACTGTGTGGTCACCAGCACTCCTTTTCAGGAAACAATCACAATGAAGGGAGAAAAGCCCATTTATGGGAGCAGATCGGCCAAACTGTTACTAGTGAGTGTTGTGCTTTTATCACCATATGCATCATAAGCTTGTTGTTAGCTGTGTAATCAACCCTCTGTTTACGTAGCATTAAGCTAGCCACCTAGCTAACATTAATGTCGTTGTCATAGAAACAAAACCTACATGCACCCACCACCCTGACTGCACTTTTCTGCCAGAAAAAAAACGCTATATGGACACAGGCCCTTAAAGGTATAATATGTAACCTTTCTGCATTAAAATGTCTAACGACAAGACCTATGTTATATATTTTGTTGACTTGTGTACTTACATTATCCAAAATGTTACCAACAGGTTTCAAACCTAGAGAAATTCAAAGTTATATACATACATTACATTTGGTTGCCTGTCAGTGGCGTCATATCCCCTCTGCGCATGTGTCAGCATTGTGGTTGTCTGCAAGAAGCTGTCATAAATTTACTTTTTTTAATCCAGTTTTAAACCACATTTAGATCTGGATCATTTTTAACTATGTTTTAACCAGATGAATGATTTCAGTCATCAGATGTCTGGATCTTAAGTTATCAGAGAAACAAGCTGAGCAAACATTAGCGGCAGCTCGGCTCGCAGCCCCTCCGCCGCCGAACAGCGTCGGAAAAACACTGGTTTTTAATGCGAAACTTTATTCAGTGTTTTAATCGGTTTAAATCACTGGGTCCATTTTGTTTTGGAGAAGAGGGGACCT
>JAOVVB010007108.1:2470-16957 GCA_028570985.1 Heterobranchus longifilis | reverse complement strand
TGACAAATTGTGATTAATAGATGGGGTCCTGGGCAGCAGTGTGGAGCGCAACTCATTAATAGAGAGAATTAGAGAAGCTGTGCAACTCAATCTGCACACTGTCACTCGCAATCAAGGACCATAATCAGATCTGCACACAGACAGAGGTAGATGTGCGAGAGGAGGGGGGTTCATGCACATACATGCTTTTTTTTCTTCCTACACTTGCGAGGAATGTCCACAGTAGCATTCAATCCCTGGGCCTAAACTATCCTGAACACTTAACCCTGACCAAAACCCAATCATAATTCTGCTCTTTACCTTAAACTGAACTTTAAACTGGCACTTTAAGGAGGTGAGGATTCTCAAAATGTTGTCTGATTGTGGAAATGTGGAAAAACACGCTGTTGAGTGATGCAAACAAAGCAGAAATGCCTTATGATTAACTTCCTCTAATGCTTGCTGGACATGGATAAATAAACTAAAAGAAAACAAAAAAAAACCCTCAGTACTGAAGTGAAGTCAGTTCATATTTTCACAAAAAGTTTGGATCTCAATAGCTAATTTTATTTACTTAAATCTGCATCTTGATAGTGATTTTGAAAATGTTTGTTCTCTTAATAATGATATTAAATGGTCAGATGAAGTAAATAACTATATTTATGTAGGCCTATATTTTCTTTTCCCCCTCATCATAGATACTGTATCTCTGCCATGCAAAAAACTAATTCAAACTAAATCGGTTGTACCTTGTGGCGAGATTGTTTTGTCAATTCAACTGGGCAATCACCTGCTGAGGAAGATCATGTGATATGATAGAAAGCTCCAGAACAGCTTCTAAATGGACCTTGCTGAGATTGGTCAAAAATTAACTCTCAGGCTTAACAAAATAAGTTGTTTATCATTCCTTCCAAAATGACCCATGTGAGCATTTTCTGAGCCAGATTAAATGCATATGACCAGACAGGAGACCGCTACAATAGTCCACCCTGCTGGAAATGAAGGCATGAATGAGTTTCTCAAAATCCTGTCTAGACATAAGACACCTAATTGTTTCTATTTGTTTGAGATGATAAAGTGCTGATTTAGTTATTGCCTTGATGTGACTGCTGAAGCTCAGGTCTGAGTCTATTAAAGTACCAAGATTTCTAACTTGGTTTTTCATCTTTATAGCTCCCCAATCAAGTCGAGCAATATCTTTCATTCTTTCCTCCTTGTTGCCAAATGCAATGATTTCCTCAACTGATGTCTTGTCTTTATTTAATTGAAGGAATTTGAATTGCATCCATCTATTTAGGATACTTGCTTTAAGTATTGATAGAATGAGTCTAAGGGACCATAGTTACTTTCATTTCATTTTCATTTTTTTATTTGTTCCTTTCATGAAAATGCACAATAGAATATAAATTTGGTACAGAAATTCACAATCTATGTTTCAAGACACACTTTTCATGATTGATGAGAGAGTGAAGTAAATCTGTGTTGTCGGCGTATGATTTGACCTTGAGGGAGCATGTACAGGTTGAATAATAGTGGCCCAAGAATTGAACCCTGGGGGACTCCGCATGCCATGAAGCAACTGAGGACTGTAACAGATAATCCTAACCACTCTTTCAGTCTGTCAAGAAGTATTTTATGACTCCACTAACATCAAGAGGCACCCAAACTGATATTTTACCAGAATTGATATTCATACGCTTTTAACGCCTTTATCGGTGGAAATGGGACACAAACGGTGCTCTCCTGTCTCTAAGTAACACACTTGACCATCCTCTCTGACGGAGGTCCCGCTGAACATGGCACGACTTCATGCAAAGTTTGCCCTTATTCATTTTGAATGGGACACAGGCGAATTTACCGGCTGTGGATACATGTTTGTATGTCCCTTGCCTCCAAGATTACACATACAAACAAAATAGACTAATGCTTGGCACATACATTGTGACACATAATATTTACTGATGAACAAGCTGCAGTGGGTCTTCATCGTAAGACTTTCGTCACTTTACTTTCCTGACGCACAGGAGTTATAATTTGCACAGCCACAAGAGGTCCTTGTCAGGTAAACATAAACATGTAGGTTGCATGTGAAGAACAAAATTACTTCTGGTGAGGACAGTCTCGTCACCCCATGCAGAAAAATTTAAATTGCACTTTCCACTGGGTAGATGCGCACACACACACACACACACACACACACACTAAACATGTGTTGCTATGATCCCTACATTTCCATTACCCTCGCTGCCTCTCCGTTCTCCGTCCTTCTCGCTCTCTTTCTCGCTCGCTCTCTGACCGGTGAGATTGCAGGTCAGGTTAAGCCCTTTCCACAGCCACTTACTTGGCTTGTATTTGTGTCTCACTGTGTTGATAGCACCTCCACCTTGAATGAGCTGGTTAATACCATGGTAACCTCTCTGATCACATGCTGACTCTCTGCTCATGTCCTGATTGGTTTTACTGATTGTTCTAAACAGAGAGAGTGACTGCTGGAAAATCACCTCAGCCCAGCCTTATCTATCTCATCATGCTGCTGTCTAGGAAACCAGAGTGTATCAGCTGGAATGACTCATTCCAACACGTAGAAACTGTTTTTAATGACCATAAATCCAGTAACACAGTAGCCTGTTGGTCCGCAGAGAGTTGAAACTGGCGTGTTGGGAAGCTTCAGCAAGACATGCAACTCCCACCAGCTCCAGGAGTGCTGTTATATAACTGAAGACAATTTAATCTAAGAGGATGCATTATGTTTACAATAATGCATAATTGTAATAAATAATTTAATGATCACCATGCCATGTAGTCGCATCAGCCTTTCAACTGTAATCCTATCCGTGATAATGTTAGACACTCAGAGCAACTGCTCTGGAAGTGAGGTGACATAGTTTGAAGACCAAGGACATCTGTTTAGGACGGATGGGTCCAACAAACACAGGACTTTCACCCAGGAGACTGCTGTTGGTGACCCGTGTGAAACCAAAAGTCAACACTGAGTTATTTACGTTTAGTACTTTATTTATGTATGTAACTAAATTTACATAACAACCATACTTATTTGAACCCAAACCATGATGTTTTTCTAAACCTAACAAAGCATCTTGTCACCTAAACATAACCAAGTATTTTTGTTGCCTTCACAACGTTAACCACGTGTTTAAAACTGCGACCGTAGTGAAGCGCCATAGTTGGATGCGTAAAAGTGACGTTAAGGGTTCCTGAAGCGTTCATATGTGAAGAGTTGGGAATGATGCATTCGTGTTTCGGCTTTTGCATTTTTGTTGTGGCATTTGTATTCGATCAACCCTTCTCAGCCACCGTACATGGTATATGTACACATATATAGATCTATGTTCCAAGTACATATAGGGGCATTTACCATTTAAAATTATATTTTTCCATTAATGTATGCCCCTTCTGGAGGTACAAATATCAGATATCAGATATCTGCATGCAACATGTCTCCTCTGTGTGAATGGTATCCTTGGGTTCTGCCTGTTGTGTATACTGTAGCATATGTGTAGTCTATTCTCTTTGTAGGTATTCTTGGTCAAGGCAAAAGTGAGATTTTGCGCTGTATAAATACAAATTTAATTGACTTGACTTCAAGGCCACTGTTGGGAGAAAAAAAAAGCATCTTCTCTTACAAGCAGCTATCGTGCTCCAGCATTTGACTTCAGTTTTTCTCCTGCTCTGGCTTATTGACGGGGTTGAGTCAGCGGACCTTTGTGTTAACAACATCAGCCATGTCCCACCTGAGACTTAACCCTGTAACCCTCGGGTCTTCAGATCTTCGTCTGTTGTTGCTGTAAAGCCTTTATATCAATCAAATCTCTGCGGCTCATACACCCGAAGGTCAGGAAAAGAGATATCAGAGTCAAGGACAAAACCAATTAAGTCATGTTTTGCCAGATAAAATTCAGTATTGTACAAATCAGAAGAAAAGATCAAAGTGTTTCTTCCTGTCAACCTGAACTTTAATTAAACACAAGAGAGGATGATATAATGTAGACAAGAACATGATATCATATATCATGAGGAAACAGAGTCAGCGACAGACATTATCGCTTCTCAGCTGATATATTCATCGGCTTAGTTAATATTTCATAGGGCTCTAAAAACCTCATTCTCTCTAAATTGTCCTCCCTTCTTGGCAATAATAATTTAAATGCAGGGAGCCTCTGAGAGTGTCACCAGTGTGTCAGAGCTCACATGTAAATTATATGTGTATGTGTGCACATATGTATGCATATAGGCACTCACATACATGCCATAAAGGCACATAAAGAAGCACGGTCGGCCAGGCATGCAGGAGATATAAGCAGAGGGTACACTGTAAAAGCACATATTTACAAATGCAACAATTCTTAAGCCTCTATATAGGATTTGCCAATTTTGTAAAATGTAGAAACCACACAGTTTCCCATTTTCTGACAAGCAGTAGTTATTTTCTATCTCCAAATGCAAATGTGACTAGAGGCTTGGCATCTGCCTGAGGGCTCAGTCGGCTGACAGTATGCATTCTGGGGAGTGATCTATTGATCCATATTCAATATCTGCTACACTCTCCTGCTCAGTAAAGTTGGGAGATGAATAAATAAAGAGCAGAACTGACAGTACATACATGTGCCTTAGAGCGCTGGGAGCTGCCTAAATGTTTTCAAGCCTGTGTCTTGTGTAAGACCAATATTTCTTGATTAAAATATAAGCAAAATGTTGCATTTCAGGACGTGTTTCGAATGTCAGGTGTGTGGTTCTACTTTAATATCTGTTTATTTTATACAGTTAGCGCAATAGTGAACAGCGTTATTGCACATCACATATTTTCCTCATATCGTGCAGCCATAGTGCTGTTACATGATTCTTTGTGGAGAAACTCAGTTTTACAGATCTGTCGATTACATCGATACAACTGAGTGTGGGCCGACAGAAAGAAACACCTGAAAAAACATTTTCAGAGGGACTCCTGCTCTATAACATTGGCATTGGCACTCTCAAATAGGGCTGGGCGATATGATGATATATATCGTCAAAACGATATAAAAATCGTATATTTTTCTACATCATTTTTATTGCAATGTTGAAAAACCAGAGGCCGAACTGCGTTACAGCAATATTTACGCTCTGATCCTTGTACGTGAGAGTAAAGCTGGAGCGAAGCCAGGCGCTGTTTTGCTATCATGGAGTATGGAGTATACAAAAACAGGATTTACCATGTAGTTATTTCATATAGACCATTAATTTATTGAATTACCAGAAAACATGCTGTATTGTGATATATATCGTTATCAAGATATAAAATGACCTGTATCGGGAATAGAAGATTTTGGCCATATCGCCCAGCTCTACTCTCAAATACTATAACGTAAACAAAAAAACAATGCCCAATTTGAGAATTAATTCATTTATAAATGCTATAAATGTAAGCAGGGGGAGAGAAAGGAAAAGAAACCAGGAGGAGATGTAGGAGGAGGAGGAGGGGGGGTTGTCAGCAGCGATACATCTTTCATCTCTAACGAGGTCTGAAAGCTACAGAAACACAGACATTGACAACAACACTCTTTCACCTTATCCTTTTCACTTCGACATCCGGTGTGATGTGTGTCAGTCTCACATCTGCAGCATCCACCTTTTGTAAGTACACTTCAGTCTCTTCAGCTGCTGCTCAGCCAAAATATCTTACCCATACATATAAAAATCTGTATTTCATGAAGAACTGAAAAAGCAATCCCAACATACATTTTAGAAGAAAACTATAGAAAAAAAAACTATAAATATGACAGTAATTGACAGTTGTAATGTCAAACAGTTACACTATAAATAGCCTATTATCATATCAGTTTGCGGTTTTAAATCTTCAATATTTGAACGGAAAACGACAACCTTTGATTAAACTTTTAGATGTAGTCATTTTGATTTGTGAAAAGGTCACATGCAGGATGTGTGTGTGTGTGTGTGTGTGTGTGTGTGTGTGTGTGTGTGTGTGTGTTACGGAGAGAGAGGGCGGGGGAGCAGTAGTAGGCAGATGCTGAGGAGGAGAGAGACGCAGGACGGAAAATACAACAAGTGAGTTAACTGTTGCTCTGCAAATAAAGTCGCTCTGCAGCGGGATTTCTGCAGCGCGAAAGTCTGTAAAAGTAACTCGTCAGAATATGTGATTTTATTGCAAGGAGCGCGACGCGACTTTGAATTGTATTATTGTTACTCTTTGTATTTTTTTTTTTTAATTCCCTCCGTGTCTGCTCGGACTGCTGTGAGCGCCGCTTTGTGCATTTTGGACGGTGCGGTGCGGTCAGCATGCAGGAGTCCTGGATGAGATGCTGCAAGTTTAAATATTACTGTGACTAACTTCACCCGATGCGACAGTGAATGCGCTCGTTCTGGGAAGGATTTCATTCCGGTCCTGGAGCAGTTTTCCTGCGGCGTTTCCATCTGAACCCGCAGCATGAAAAAACACTGAGAACCGGGTAGAAAAGAAAGAAAAAACTAGGTGAGTTTCTCAAAACTTTGTTGGTGAAATCCTTTTTTTTCTTGCTCCGATTAAATCCTGACGAGTGTCTAAAATTGAAGTGATCATTGCAATTAAAAGTGAATTAGTAGGCCAGTAGAATTACAGTATTTTTTTGCTGTTAAAAGTCGACTTTGTAGCCCATCATGAATGTAGGCCTGTAATAATATCAACATGTAACTGACCCCAGTTCGTTTGATTATTATTGTCTTTACTTTTATTAGTAATGACACATTTGTTTAAATAAAATACCCAAGGAAGGCATTATGAATAATCTCTCTGTATGCTGTATTACATTTTTTTCATTATTTTTTTTCTGAATACAAATTAAAATATCAATTAATTACAAAATGAAGTGCTTTATTTGTTAAATTTCTTCTACACTTTCTATTAAAAGTTAATATGTGTTATGGCTAAATGAATTTGGTTGATTAGTTATTGTTTAATATGTGTGTGTGTGTGTGTGTGTGTGTGTGTGTGTGTGTGTGTGTGTGTGTTCTTTTCCTTCTAGATCTCCTGTGATAAAATGTTCTCTGCTTCATCCAAGCCTCCTTTAAAACAACTTACACTCAATGCAATTTGGCCAGCCCTTTCCTCAGAATTTGTCTTTTTATGACCTGTAACAAATCTGTAGTTTGAATGGAGGAGTAGATAAATCTGATCCAGGTTCCAACAACGACATATAGAGAGAGCGCGAGTCCATCAACAAAAAAAAAAACACAACAACAAAAGAAAAGAGGAGCAGTTTCCTCGTTCTTCCCTTCTCATTCTTGGACAGACAAGTAAAACGCCCTTCCCCATATGTGTTGGGTGAGATGAACTCCAGTGGGAATACTGTAGACCCCACCTGACAGCTCTCTGCCTGAGCAACTGAAAGCTTTTCATTGGAGCCTCTACAACCACAGAGCTGGATAAAAAAAAAAAAAAAAGCAGTTGCCTAAAATCCAACATCTCAACGGTCATGCTCATTTTTGGCATTTAAAATATTTATGTTATTTTTGTCTTGCAAAAACGATGTATTATCTTTAGAGAGGTTGACAGCCCTCTGACATCGTGAACCAGAGGAAACTGAAAAATAAAAGGATACAAAACAAACGTACTGAACACCAAGAAATGGAAAAACCTATTTGTCATTCTCCCCCGACTTCTGATTTTCTCCTGTCTGAGACTTGCCTGTCCCGCTCCTAGAATAGCCCCCCATCTGCCCCGCACAATCACATTTTTTCCTCCTCCACCTTCTCGATCCTGTAGTTACTTTCTTCAGCTTTCAGCCTGGCCGGCACAACCATTCCAGCGAAGGGGGAGGAGGACTTCCTCACGCTGGCCGCCTCCCGGCTCAGCCGCAAGAAACGTGTCATCGGGGCTGGAGTCGGCGTGGCCATGGTCCTGGTCCTGCTGGTGGCCATTCCCCTATTGGTCCACACCACCAATGGGGGAGGGTCCGGAGGAGGGGGCACGCATTACGAGATGCTTGAGAGTTGCAAGATGGTGTGTCCTGATGGTACTTTCACCCCCCCACAGGGAGAGCTGTCTGCCGTCTCCCCTCAGCCCCCAGACTTCTCAAACCGCAGGGGCAAACAGGGGTACAGAGGGAGCCCCGGACTTCCTGGTCCTCCAGGTCCTAAAGGGCCCCCCGGAGAGCCCGGCAAGCCTGGCCCACCTGGTCCACCAGGGCCTGGACCCGGTGGCTACGGCCCGTCCTTCTACAGTCCCAAAATCGCCTTTTACGCAGGCCTCCGGAAACAACACGAAGGGAGTGAAATACTGAAGTTTGATGACGTGGTGACCAACGTAGGGAACTACTACGAACCGAGCACTGGCAAGTTCACCTGCCCTTTGCCCGGCATCTACTACTTCACCTACCACGTCCTGATGAGAGGAGGTGACGGGACGAGCATGTGGGCCGACCTCAAGAAGAACGGACAGGTGAGTGTGTCTGTGTTTGTGCCCCTCTGATATTCTGATCTGAAAGTTCAAACTTTTGAAACAAATCTAATCTAACATCATTTTAATCAAAGTTTGGTTATGTTTAGGCACAAAAACTATGTAGTTAAGGTTGGGGAAAGATCCTACTTTGGGTTAAAATAACTATTTTAGTTAAGGTCAGGGTACAGTCGTCACCATGGTTACAATAATAACCACTTGGTTAGGGGTCAAGGTCACAAGAAACCAACGTTTACTGTAATGGGAAGCAAATGGCATGCAGTCTCACATGTCAAAGTCCAACACTGACCCTTCCGTCCACCTTGGCCTCCTCCCTCTGTAGACTTTAAAAACTCTAAAACATTGTCACACAACTTCCTCCGGACAAGGCGGACAAGGTAACTCCTACAGACGCTAGAGGGCTTTGTCACTTAAACATAAACATATGTCTCTTTTGGGCATTTGCTGAAACAACTGATGCTGCTGTTTTTCCTGGTGTGGCACCCAAAAAAATGTGACACAGGGTCAACAAAAACTGATAATTAAAAGCATCACAAAGGTCATATTTAGGGCTATTGAATTGCATTGTATTGCACAGGTGTTGTGCAATAGTTTGACTGTCACTCAGTTTTTTATCGTGTTAAAAATATTTCATAACTATAGAGCATTGAGAGCATCATGATGAAGGTTTAGACAAAGAAAGGTTATAGCAAAATTTAAAAGTTTATAGCAAAATATACCAAAAAGATTCAAAATGCTGTTTGACTCACGCTGCATCTCAAATCTTGTATAGAGAACTATCAACCTTCTGTTTAGTAATATAGTTTAATCAGAAAACGTTCAAAAAAGTTTTCTTTTTAAGTCATTGATTTACTTTGGAGGACAAAGAAGAGGAAACGAAAGCAGGATGAAAGTAGAAACAGAGGTGGGACCAAGAACAGCTTTACATGGAAAACGACAACTGTAACTAATTGTACAATTTGCAGAGAGAGAGAGAGAGAGAGAGAGCGAGAGAGAGAGTGTGTGTGACAGCCAAGCGATCAAGAGGATAACAATCCTCCACGTCTCGGTGGAACGAAGCCAAAATGCAACAGCTGGCTACTGTCCTCTGAGGAACTCTGACTTTAACACTAATAAATAAACAAGTACAAATGCCTGGGAAAAAGCCTTGAATGCTTCCATCTGGAGATCCGTGACAAGCTTGAAGTACTAAGCCCTCACTCTGTTGAGGAGCCCTGACTCTGACATGTGCTGCAGAACAGAAGAATGACGTCCTGGGGATTACAAGAGAAGAAGAAAGAACATGCTTCGCATTGTTACAAGTCAAAGTAGGCTGAGTGTTTGATGGTACAACGCTTGTTTCTCGACACATAATTTACAGGGTACATGAACGGAGAGCAATTTGCTGCTGAGCAGACCATCACCCTGCTGGGATGCTGTTCACTGAAAAGCTTCGACTTCTTAAGACTTTAAATTCAGTGAGTGGGCCAGTAAAAATTCAGCAGGGGACATCTCAGCAATTTGCAGTGAAACCTTGCTCAATGATCTAATGCAAAAAAAAATTTGCACAGTTTCAAGTTGTTCCTTATTATGTAGGGATGTAACAATACCAAAAAAAACACGATATGATAATACCACAATAAAAAAGTCCTTGATACAATATTTATTGTGGTATTAGGCTGCCCTCGTCTTATACACAACTCTCTGATACTGTTGTACCTGCAAGCGGATCTTCCAGCTCCAACATTTCATTCGCTGTCCAGTGTGACTGATCGCACGCTAGCTCGTTTGCTTGTTGTGCTAACCTCAGTACATGTTGCTAACGGCGTACAGCTAAAAGTTTCCGATGCTATATGGAGTCATCATGACTAAAGGTATATTGACTTACCCTGCTGTGCAGGAACATTGTTTTTCCTGTATATGTCATTCATGTGAAAGTGGGAAAGCGGTAGACCTCATGTTTGTTCATGGCAAGTAGGATGAACTTTAGTGACCTTTGTTCTTCAGCTGTCATGGCGGCAGCTGTGGCTCTTTGTCGCCCTCTGCTGGCCCTGTTGAAGCACTGACACTAATGGAAGTGATCGGCTACCACTGTCTGATCCTCTCATTTAGAGGAATAATTTGATATTACGGTATATTATGTCAGTCCCACGATGGTATCAAGACTTTTTTTTTATCGCAATATTTGATATATCGCTAAATCCCTGTTATTATGTGAACATGCAAAATTGGCATTATAGTTCTGCGTTAAGTTTTTGTTGTTGTATAGAGATAGACAGGAAATGAGGATAAGGATATGACATGCAACAAAAGTCCACAGCTTGAATCGAACACTGGACATTGCAGTTAGGTGCTACAAGTCTCAACCATTAGAGCACTTAGGTCCCTGTTTTGTGTGGATTTGTTTTAGGTTTTCTTCAATTTTTGAATGCCTATTTTCCTGCAGTCCTTATCACTCGCTCTTGCTAACCCTACTGTTGGCGTATGGAAAGCTGTAGCCGGACACATGGCATGTATTTACATTGAGTACTTACGTAACTTTCTGTAACAAACATACTTATTTTAAGCCAAACCATGATGTTTTTTCTAAACTTAACCAAGTAGTTTTCTTGCCTAAACATAAATTTTGTTTGAATTCACAACATTAACCACGTGTTTAAAATGGCGACTGTAGTGAAGCGTCATAGTTTGGTGCGTAAAAGACGAGTTAAATGACACTCAAAAAGCTTAAAATGCATTGACATGACTCACGAAAAATGGAAAAGTGCTGTGTCAGTGCTGGAGGAAGGTCTGGATCCAGTGCATTATCGGAAAAAAACTCTGGCTTGTTTGCATTTCTTTAAACCAATCACAATCTCAGGACAGGACTCAGTGATGGTGCTTCTGCAAAATAGTGTTGGGAGGGAACTTGTTTTAGTGGAACATTTCCATAGAAATACACATTCACATATTCTTAGATTTTTACAATCATTCACTGAAATAACAGAGCAGGGCTGCCATATTGCACACATCTAAATCTAAAACATTTTCACCATTTTCAGAGTGTAGGTTAATAGCTCAGAGGTTGTTGTTGTTGTTGTTGTTTCCCGTAGCGAAGGGACTTTGAGAATGGGAACACAAAGCGAGGGACTTCCTGTCTGCACACGAAGTAAGGCTTTTATCCAGGCAGACCACTAATCCAGCAGCAAGGACATGCAGCTGTCTTGTTGGTTTTCCCACCATTTGTCGCAACCTACAGCATCACCGACAGGTTAGCAGGATATCTCAAAAACCCATCAACACATTTCAGTGAAATTTCGAAAATCTAGAATTTTTTTGTTGTCAAATCCACGCTTTTTTCTTAACATTGCAAGATTGCAATGGCATTTTTAATTTTTTTTTTTTAAACATTTTTCCTACTTGTATGAAACATAACTGGCACATGCATTCCATGATTGTCTATCACAACAGGTATTTTGTGCAGATCCGGATCCAGAAGGAGAAATTATGGCTTCTAACTGTTATTTTCCTTCTCAATTAATCTTGTCTGTGAAATAATTAAGAAATTGCAGGAGAAAATGCACATCACAATCAGCCAGAGCCCAAGGTTACATCTTCTAATTGCTTGTTTTGCCTGACCAACAGTCCGAAACCCAAAGATATTAAATGATACAGAGAAAAACAGCAAATTCTTACATTTGAGAAGCTGCAACAGAGAATGTGAAAAATGACTGAAAGAACTAATTTTCAGAGCAGCTATTCAATTTGGAAAGCATCCCTCCAGCAAGGCTGCATCATCAAATCACAGAGATGTGCCAGATTTTTAAATCGAAATTAGTGCAATAGTTCATGAGAAAATTGGAAAATGTTCACAATGCCTTACTTTACGATGATAGAAATTTATTTTTAAATTCCTGAATCTGCAAAAGGAAATCACTTGCCCTGTGGTCTCACTACAGATCTTTTTTTGTGACTGATCAAGTCCATAAAAGCAGTTATTCCCCATTTCATTGATTTGAGGGTATGTGTATAAAGTGCAGGGTAAAGAGGACAGACAGTTAAATGCCAGATATAATTGAGGGACTTGGTTTGTTGCGTGCCTTCACAGACATTGTCATTCCTGTCTCCTCTTGCTGTTAAATCTTTCATAGCCTTTAGATGAGATCTTCTCCCCTCCACCTGTGCCCCTCCTTTACACACACACCCACGCACACACACACACACACACACACACACACACACACACATGCTCTCACTGTCCACACTGGCTATTGACTCCTTCCCCATTAATTATCTTTTCCATCAACTAAATTATTTAACCCAATTCAGTGCTGATCTTGCCCTCACAGTTTCATTTCACCTCATGTTTTTTTTTTCTGTGAATAGACAAGTGCTCAACTGTAGCAGAGTGAACCAGCTAGGTCAATGAGAAAAACCTTGAGGATAACACTGAAAAAGTTTGTCAATGTAGAGACTTGTAAATATATTACTCATTATTAATCTAACAATCTTTCTGAATGGGTGTTTTCTTTGTGTAGATTTGATTTCGTCATTATGCGACAACATATGTCCAACTATGAGATAATGAATGTAGCTAGTGAGTGAGAACATGTATTGAAGGAATACTGGGAAATTCACTTTCTTGTCAAAAGTTAGATGAGAAGATTAATATACTCTCATGTCTCTACGGTAAGATATGTCACAGGAGCCAGCAGCTGGTTAGCTTAGTCTTCAAAAACTAAGTAGGCTACTCAACAGCAAAAGTAATTAGTTACATTGCTCATTAGACTTAGCATAGCTCCTTTAGAGGTGCATTTAAACAACTCCAAAAGCCTCTACACACCCACATCATATATTCTGTATTCATCACATGTAGAAACAGACAATTATATATTTTGGTAGCAGCTAGCTCATGTTTTGGAGATTTTCATTGACCGTCAAAACAAAAGCTAGCATGCAAGCATTAGCACTCCACAAGTCCCATCTTCACAGAAGCTGCGAGACTCACACACATCCTTCGGCAAAACTGAGGTGGTGATTTCTAGTCTGGCTTACCAGGTGAACAGTGCCTGGATAAAGTCTTACTTCCTGTCAGACAGGAAGTCTGTGTTCCCGTTCTCAAAGTTTCTTTGCTACCGGAAACAATGTCTCTGAGCTATCAGCCTACACTCTGAAAATGGCAAGTTTTGAAGAAGATTTGGATCGTGCAATAAGGCAGGCCTGCTCTGTTCTTTCGGCAAATGATTGCGATGATTTTCGTGTAGGTGTTCCACCGAAATGCCTCCCCTCCCAACGCTGTTTTGTAGATGCACCATCACGGTGTCCGGTGCGTAGTGCCACCCAGGATGATTCTGATTGGTTTAAGGAAATGCAAACAGGCAAGGGAGGTTTTTACCCTATACAGGAGTAAAAGTCTTTCTTTTGGTGCAGCAGTCTCTCCACTCAGCACAGAGAGACAAACTGATAAAAACCCATTGTCCAATTTCAAATTGTAATGCCTTACACTACTCGTTACTTAAGTTACTACTATAGTTACTAATAAGTAATTACAATACTGTAAAGGCTCATTTATGCTCCTTTACATTCATTGCAAACGATGTTACCATCACTGCCCACATACTTCCATGCCTCCTCTACGTTGGCAATAGATGTTAAGCAATGCATCCATCAGAGGGCAAACGAGTGTCAAAAAAACAACAAACATGGTAACGGTGGAGGAGGTCGTAATTGTACCTCTTTAGAAAGAGACAAAAGTGGAGGCAGCATTGTAGACGTTGGTGGTCTGTGAGGCCATTAAATATAGAACACATTTCTATATATCACCATTCCATTCCACCATTTTTAAAAAATTTCTGCCCCCACAATTCCCGGTTGTACTGCTCCGTTTAGTCTCTATCCGTAAGCTTTGCAGAAAAACGGACAAAATGAACGCACAGTAGGCACCGTCCTAACATTGAGCATAAATGAGCCATAACACACTTTATGCGTTACTGCCCAACACTGCTAATTAACACAATATATCTATCTGTTTTATTTGTACAAAAACCAACAAAGTGTAAAGATGACAATGTTCCATTTAACGGGGGGGGGGGGGGGGGGGG
>JAOVVB010007091.1:0-16957 GCA_028570985.1 Heterobranchus longifilis | reverse complement strand
TTTGCAACCAAAATCTGTTGAATTAGCTTCTTGTCCCTGCAGGCCACCGTAGTTTGTGCATTTCTCTGAAAGGGAGGTGTGATCGGGATAGTGTTTACATCTAGAACCTCACCACTAGATGCTGCTAAAAACTACACACTGTACCTTTAATACTACGTCTCCTGACTTCCGGGGCACTTGCTCTGATCGTCTAATATTGCGGAGGATGGGTTTACACTGGAGTTAGTTGAAAGCCCCGGGCCGTGACAAAGCGTCGGTATGTGACGAGTTGGGAATAAAAATATCCGACATCGATACAAAAATCCAGGTGAGAAGTCTTGATACAAAGAGAGGGCATCCCCAACTGCAATGTGCTCATCTTTTAGTATTCCCGCTGTATTCTTCTGGTGAAATCAGTAGCTATTTCATGCTGGTCCTGATTCAGCGCTGCACCTCTCGGGCTCAAAGATGGTGGATGCTGCAACAACAAAATAAAGCCGCTGGAGGTCTGACTGCCATCAGATCCAGGTCAAACAGTATTTACACATACCTTTTAAGGTTCGTCT
Source organism: Heterobranchus longifilis (assembly GCA_028570985.1). Lineage (NCBI taxonomy): Eukaryota > Metazoa > Chordata > Actinopteri > Siluriformes > Clariidae > Heterobranchus > Heterobranchus longifilis. The sequence continues at coordinate 16,412 of JAOVVB010007091.1, read as the reverse complement.
TCGACTGGCCGGGCATCACAGTGGTGGGGTTTGGCATGCAGGACAGTTTACGTTACAGAATGTTTGAGTGATCACACGAGCTTCCTCAGTGATCAAACCTCTGACACTGTCTGATCTGTCCTGGTGCAGTAAACTCCACCGACCTCGTTCTTCATGCAAGATGAACCCAACTTAACTTGCAAATACTATTTGACCAGTTGTGTCTGCCATAGCAGAGTCCGGACCTGAAACCTTGACATTTTGATGTTTAGCCAAAGGCAGAAGGGTAGTGCTAAAGAGGCAAGTCCTCTGTTTAAACTTTCCAACGTTCCTCTTTGTCCGTCTTTCCCAGAGTCAGATGAGAAGATCGGTTTCATCTCCCAACAAGGAGAGGTCCAGGATTTAGCCTAACTTACCACAGAGACTTGAGGCAGGTGACGACTGATAGCATAACTCCATCAACAGAGAGAAGATAGATCGACTGACAACTCCAAATCTTTCAGATTAGCATGTTGTATCACCTTAGATAGTAAGTTAATTTCACGTTTTGCCCTGCAGAGTTCTAGGTAGCGTTGAACCTGGGTGGATATCACACAGAATCCAGACATTTCAGACACTCTGGAGTTTCTATAATACATAATGATGAAAATACAACCTACGAATACTACGTTACATCTGGCAGATGTGAAGTAACAAACAGAAATGACCTCGACTAAGACCTCAGCCATAAATACCCGTACAAAGCAGTCCTTGGCCATCTTTGATTTTATATTGACTTTGGTGAAATTCTGCTCCCTCCAGTCCCTCCAGTCTTCTAGCTACATAACCAGCTAGCCAACGTTAGCTACACAATCGGTTTGCTGATTTTAGATTTTCTGCTCTTGAGTTTTGTCTAACAAGCTAGTCACCAATCCATCCTGTCTTCAGCTGGGTTTTGGTGACAGCAGAGTTAAGACAGACCTTAAACCTGATGACTCCACCATGAGGACAGGACTTTTGAGATGCTACATGCAAAACAACAAATAGCTAACTGCTGCTAAAACCACAATGTTTAATTTTAACAACAAGATACAAGTAAATCGCACATGCAGCTTTGGAGTTGTTGAATGGTATTTCTTTTTTTGTGAAAAAGTTAGGCAAGCAGTTTTCCTCTGCTTCCACTCTTCGTGCTAAGCTAGGCTAAACACATCCTGGACTTTTCTCTGAAACCGATGCACAGAGATGAAACCGATTTTTTCTCATTTGACTCTGGGTAAGACAGAGAGTGTTGCGTTTACAGGAAACGTGGACAGAATGCTGTACTGACCAGGAGACAGCACCATGGACAAGAAATCATCAAATACATTAAAAATGTCAAGGTTTCCATGCAAAAATCAAACCTATAGAAAAGCTTACAAAGTAAATGAATACACTGTTAATCTCCTGGTTAAGTTTTGGTTTTATTATATTCATTTGTAGCATTGGAAGAGTTGAGGCTTCTTGCACTGCAAAAAAAAAGTGTTCATCTTATCAAGGTCGTTCAGTCTTAATATGAGATCAAATTTACCAACGCAAATGTGGAAAACAAGGCATCATTTCAAGATGTGGACGGTTGTTTTATTGAACGCATCTTGAAAGTGAAGGAAGTGCATGAAACCAAATACAGCGTCTATGAATAACTTGCTAAGATGGACAGAATTTCTGCAACAGTTTGGCCTTATTGCTCATCTTCCCAGAGTGCACTGGTTTTTTTATTCTAGATTAGAGTCAAGAAAGGCTGAACGTGTGCGTTTACACTGAGCTGATAGTGTAAACAAAAGTGTCTGAATCTGTTTTTCACTGCAGCTGGTTTCCTAAAGGAACAAAACCTTATATATTTGCTGAATGGCTCAAACACTTGCACATTTCAATCGGCTTCTTTTGGAGGCATTTTAGCTTTGAGAAGAGGGTGGTACTGACGGAGAAAAAGACAGAATATTCATTTTCTGCAGAGCCCAGGTGAAGCTTTATTTTTGTAGTTGTGGGTATCATTTCTACAACGACATCAAGAAACACGAGCAGTCAGGTGATCGCACTTTCAGCTTTAAGGTATTTCCACACCAAGTTCAAATTCATGTGCAAGATATTTGAAGAAATCCATGCAAGTACTTATTAAATCTCCTTTTTTCCTCTTGCTTCTTGCAAACCAAGGAAAAAAATAGTTGTCTTTGATTGATTGGATGAACTCAATACTTTCTTTTTCTTTTGTTAAAGAGTAACTAACTAAACCCCAAAAGGGGGACGTGTCAGCCCCAGCCTTGCTGATGTTGATAGACATTTGGGGTTTGGTTAGTCTTTAAGAAACATGAAAAACTAAATAGCATCATTGCTGCTCTGCAGGCAAAAGACCTTAAGTCACCAGAGTGTAGAATTCAGAAAAAATACTTTAAAGATGTTTTGGTGTCCAGCTAAAGAGATTGTAGGTATAACATTGGAAATGTGGCAATCCTTTGTTGTTTTAATGAAGTTATTTATCTACAAAAAAAAAATATTGAGCTCAGATTTGACCTTTGACTCTCATTTGGAAGTTAAGGTACTCTGCCTTTGCATTGTTGGAAAAATAATAAGGGGTCATGTCAAAACAAAAGGCCTTAACTTCCATTTAATCTCTCACTTTGTTGTTGATTACAGTAAGCAATATACTGTATGTGTGATAATAATTATGACCTAGATAGAATCTAGTGCTCATGAAACTATCCACTTAATACAATATGAATAAATCAATTCTTAGAATTTCTTGTCACCACTTCACTTTGATTGTCTTTTGATGGTTCAATACCAACTCACAATATTTGGACCAAATTGGATAAACTAATATTTGTATTGAATTCAATCAAAACCTATTTACTCTGCATCACGTATGTTTGTGTGGAATGCTTCAGTGTATGACATAAAATACAGAGGGAACGTACGGTAACTTTAGGGTGAGAAAACAGCCAGTGAAGTTACAGGATTTTGTCTTGGTTTCTCCAGAACCTTAAGGCAAACACGACTGACTATTTTCAACAAAAAACAACACAGGCGACAGGATATTTGTCCACGTGATAGAACAGGTCTAAAAAAAAAAAATCATTTTTGACCAAAATGAAATTAAGGTCTTTTGCCTTTGCATGGCAGCGCTGTCCAGATTCCTGACAAAAACCTAAATATAACACAAAAACGTGTAGAAACTTGTCCCAGATTTGGAGTAAATTAGCAAAATCTTCAGCATTTTTTGCATTCAACTCCAAATAAAGCCGTTTCAATAATCTGGCTAAGGCGTTGGCTTGTTTACAACCTGACTGCTTGTGTTTCTTGGCTGTCACACAAATGATCCTTTAATGCTTTACAGTGCAGGGAAATGAGAGTGTTTCACATTACCTGCAAAAACCTTGTTTTCAAAAGAGCTAAAATGCTCCTCAAAACATTTTGAAGTGCAAGTGGATGAAGCCGACCTCGTCTTAACACAGGGAGAGTGGTTAACCTCCGTGTGTCTATCTCCTCCTCCTCGTGTGTGTGTGTGTAGCTCCCAGCTGGCGTTGAAGTATCTGGATCCAGCTTTCACTCCTCTGACCAACGCTCTCAGCGAGGACCTGCAGAACTCCTCGAAATGGACCTACAACAGCTCTGCTTTCCTACAGCTGAAGTAGGTCACACAACCCAGCATCAAATCTGCTTACATCTGAGCCAAGTCCTCATTAAATCTATTTAAGCACATGTTTTTAAGACTTTTACAATAGGCATGGAAGTTTCACTGATGTGACATGATCAGCTGATTGTTTCACAAACAGCTGTAGTAACTTTTAGCGCTGCTGTGTTAAAGTAGCTGGAAACAAGTGCAAGTCAAGTCTCAAGTCTTGAAAAGAGCATAAAAGTAGCCGCACACTCCGTAGCTCCGATGCATATAATTTATCGAGACAAAAAAAACAATGTTTCAGCAGGTAAACTGCCTTCATCAGGGTTGATAATATATAAGTACAGTCCATTTGATCTGCCAGACGAGCCTGAGTGAAATTTAAAAGCAGTGGTACATGGTGCATGCAGTCAGTGAGGCCTGGCCAATCACAAGACAGGGAAGCGTCACAGTCATTCAGTGAGCGATACATCAACACATCAGTAACTGCGTTTTTCCATAAAATGTCAAGCGAATTTTAAGCGAACTTTTGAAAGTTCGCTTAAAAGAAGAAGACAGAAAATGCGAATTAGAAGCGTTTCCATTAACTGTTTTGTTGCAAATAATCTATGCTACGTAAAACATAATTTTGGCGAGCATTTCCGTTCTTAAATCCTGATCGATTTCTTTCATGGATGAGGGCGAGGATTTGTTTGACTCATCGGTCCACACGTGTGTGTTGTTGCTCGGGCTAGCCGTGTTGTTTACCACACGTGAGGGAATATCTGGGAAGATGCAGACAGCGGAAACAGCTGATCATGTGATCTGGTCATGTGAATTGAATGTTCGCTACGTCAACATTTTGCACATTAACTCTGATTCACAAAAGGCAAAAACCACCTCAAGCGAGCGTACAAACTTTTTTGTGAATTAGAGTGTTTTTTTTCAACGTTTTTTGCAGTTTGCAGTTTCCATAAAATTTCTTATGAGATATACTTCAAAATGCGCATAAAATGACTTTATGGAAACATGACTACTGTAAACAACCTCACAAAGTGAGAGAATGTCATTACCACCGGCCACACACCAAATCTTATAACTTATTTCTGGAGGTTTAATTGTATTATAAAAAAGAAAATATTAGAATAGTTGCTTCCTTTCCACAAACTTACATGAACAGGCTGCTTCACAGTCTTCTTCCCCATAGATATGAGTGGAACAGCATTGCCAAACCAGCGCATGTCTGAAAAAGGATTAAAGCCACACATTACATTTTCACTGACTAACCGTTTGTACCAAAGGGAACATTTTAAACACTGTGGAACAAGTGGTCTTTTTTTTTGCAATAGCTCCGCTTGTGCTTGTAGAAGTTGATGAAGAGACGACGATGCAATGAATATACAGCACAAGTTAAGTTGGAGCATTTACGGCAGAGCACTAAATCAGGATTCCCATCTTCTTAAACATCAAAATTCACAGAGACCCCCCCCCCTGTGCTTTTTACGCTTCAAGTCTATTTTGTTGCGTTTGTGAAGCGTTTCTGCACACACAGCTGTTTAAATCACACAGCTGTATCAGTGTTTTTAACATATTTACTGTAGCTACAGTGATTGATCACAGTCAGAGTGTTTGTTTCACTACAGGCAGATTTCCCGTCCTCCTCGCGACGGTGGGCAGAGAAATTTTTTTAATGATACAAACACGTTGATTTCTTCTCATGCAGCCGACATGAAAATTATTTTGGTTCAATAAATGTCAGCAGTTTCACCAGCCGCTGACAAGGCAGACACCGGCGACACATTTTTTTTTCTCTCGGAGTCGGTGTGGATTGGAAAATGGAATGCATACGGAGCGCTCTCGTCTCGCTTTTGTTGAGTTTTCCCAGTTAGAGGGAAACTTTTTTTCTAAAGAAAAACCCTACATGTTCCTACCTGAAAAGATCATAGTCCGAGTTAAAATAAGTAAGTTTGTTATCTACAGTTGTTAAATAACAATGGTGACTTTTGGTTTCACACAGGACACAAATCTCCTGGGTGAAAGTCTGTGTTATTGTGACTCATCCATCCACCCCACCCTCCTCCGTATGCAGACTTCCATGGACTTTGATTAGAAATGTTTTTGTAATATGTCAAAAACAAACCTGGAGAAAATAAATGTCTCCTAGAAAAGTAATTGAGAAAGCAGTTTTGTTCTATGGGAACCTAACTTTTAGGAGACCAGGCTGCTGCAGGAGACATGAAGCCTATTTACTAACGTTAAGTAAAAAAAAAAAACATTAGTTGCACAAAATATATAAATTCAAGCACTTTCAATGACCCATGTATATTTTCAACTTTCAAGGCCTTGATTTTTTCCCCCTCAACTTCACAAACTTTCAAACATTTCAAGGATGAACACAGCAACATTCACAAACACAACTTTGTGTCACACTCCAACCGCTCAGAGACTGACATGTTGGCTGACTTGTCGATTACAGTCTATGACCGCTCTCATTCACGGTCTCTTTTACTCACACAAACCGCTGTCTTACTCGCATAATAGTTGAAGAATCTGTCCTCCCTCCCAAAGATCTCAGAGGGCTTCATGATGATCGCCTCAGGAAACACATCTCTCACTGCTGTCTCTCCTACAGCCTGTGGTAAAGGAACATTTTACACAATGATCAACTACATTTATACAGGTAACCCTTCACTGGTGTAAACATGCCTCAACTGTACAACAGAAACATAGTTTGACTGAGTAAGAGAGCAGGGTTCCTACACATTTTCCATTTCATAATTTCCAGATTTCCCTGTAGATTACGCAGAAGACAACAGTGCTTTTGTCCTTTGCATGTGGTTTACTGTATATTTTCCGCCTCCCCCATGTTAGAGATGTCACAGGATTTTACACAAAGTTTGCATCTAGCTTTCTTTTCCCATTAAGAATCCTTCGCCAACCAGACTTTATATTTAGGATTGTCAAGCCAGCCGTCGGAAAACTTGCATTTACCCATAATGTCCATTCAGTCCTCACTCCCCCATATTTTGTTTCTATTTTATAAATAAGAAACAAAAATGAGTTGAAAAAGGTTAAATAATTAAAATTTCACTGCATCTGTGCAGGGTTGTCACAATAAACGTAATATTGTCACAATAAACTGTAATATTGTCACCATAACTGTAATAATGTCGCAATAAACTGTAATATTGTCACAATAAACCGTAATATTGTCACAATAAACCGTAATATTGTCACAATAAACCGTAATATTGTCACAATAAACCATAATATTGTCCCAATAAACTGTAATATTGTCACAAACTGTAATATTGTCACAATAAACTGTAATATTGTCACAAACTGTAATATTGTCACAATAAACCGTAATATTGACAAGCCAACCACACAGGATTGCAAGCAACCACCGCATTCATATTTTTTCTTGTTTTCATGAGGCTAGGCCCTTCTTGTTTTCTCTTCAATGTGGGTGTAATGAATGTTGACTAAATTCATAATGAAACCAAGAGTTAAGAGTGTAATTTATTATGAATTTCTGGAGTGTGTGGAGAATCAGTCCTCTCTACCTTGTTCCTCAGGTATTTGGACGGGCTGCGTATGTCAGCGTTGAGGTGAGACATGTGGACGAACTTTGTGATGCCGGCCTCTTTGGCTGCCTTGGCAATCTGCTCAGGGATGGACACGAAGACATCCTCATAGCGATAGTTCCTGGACACAAACAGAGGAGAAATACCTGCATGTGAATGCTTACCTAGACTTTACATGCCCATTCAGCAACGTCCTCTAACATTCACAGATACCTCATCTTCAAGCCAGCTTAAAATTGTATTTCATGTGAACATAATACAACAGAAATCAGATGCTTTAAGACATTTTTCCAGCCTACATGTATACCTCGTCTCCCACTCTCTGCCCACGAGGTTGATGACAACATTAGAGTGCTCCAAAGCCTGTTTGATGGAGTCTTTGTTCCTGGCATCCCACTCCTGCAACAGAACAGAGACATTTGCATTTCATTTAAGTCTCTAAATGTAAACGTACATGCTGATCAAAGATCCTACCATTCATGAGTGTTGCACCATTTCTGCAAGATGCCTGTGTGTCTGTAACGCATCTTACCATGAAAATTAATTGTCCAAGATCACCCATGGGCCTCAAGTACATGATGTCATACTGATCACAGCGGTGAGGGATGACAACCTGAGAGCCAATCCGACCTGCAAATCATCAGTAAATAAACACACGTTTGTGTCACAAGTTTACAAAGGAGCAGCACACATGGGTCAATTGTGTTAACAAAAATGTCCAGACTCTCAAAGCCTTTATCATCCCATCTAAATTGTTACATGCAATTGCAAATGAATTCTTTTTCACAGTATAGGTGCATACATAGTACAAACAAATAAAAAACATACAAGGTTATACAAAGAAACAAGAATTACACACCAGACACCACAGATACATTAGTAGCAGGAGAGGATGTTATTTATTTAAAGCTTGTATGGTTGTAGGGACAAAGCTTACAGAATTTAATCAATGTATATTGACACTTTGTTTATTTTACCAACTGTTCATATTAATTTTGATTGTATGTTTTGATCAGGATGATTTAATGCTTGCTAATTTCAGAGTAAGGAGTCAACAGAGGACTTGAATGACAAGTGAACACAAGAAAATAACTTTCCTGTTTTAAAATCTTTAATTAATGCCGTCAAAGGATAGATTACTTTTAAATCATTAAAAAAAAAAGTTTACATCTTTGCATATAACAGCAAGTACAGCAATATCTGTATCAGTTTAAACAACAAAAAATATCAAATGAACAGTGTTTTTTTAAATGCAGTTTAGGACATTTTGGAGGTTTGCATCGTCCACCAGCACCGGCCTCTAACAGGTCTGGACCCTGAGGAGCACACAGCGTTCAGCCCAAGAACATCTCCATGCAGCAACAACAAAAGCCCCGTTTGAGAAGTAAAAAATAAAAACAATCACAATGCAACCCGGTGCGGTGTCGATGCTGGGAGCTGAGTCGAAAGTGGCATGTTGCTAAAGCGATAACAAAATCCACCTGTTCTCGACTAAGCAGCTAGCTACCTTCAGCCAAAGATGCTCTCTGCTTCAACGTGCATGCACGCACAATGTCAAAGCACACGCATTCTCGCCCTTATGACACTGCAGAGCGGAAAACGCCCTCTTTTCATGTCACAGCAGTCAATCTAGCTCCAATCCACTCAACTCCGTGAGACGCCAGAAGACAACAAACAAATATGACGATGGGATCCTTTAATTTCAAATATTAAAAGATTTTTGGTTTACATGAGTGATTGTGTAGATGAAACACCAGATTATGTTGAAAATCAAGCACTTTCAAGACTTTGTATGAACGCTGTAGGTAACTTGGACTTTGATAGCAATAATAAATCAAACATTTGTTGGATACTGTCTCTTACATCAGTTACTGTCTTGGTTGAAAGACAGATTCCACTTGGGTAACGTGCTCTCAAATATCATTGCATCTGTGTACTCAGGGTCCAAAATTAACTTTTTTGTCCACGGCCAAATGACTAGTAAATGTTCAAAATCTACCAGCCACTCAATAGATTTCCATTGTTTTTTGGCTAGTAAGTGAAGCAAATCTACTAGCCACTTGCATAATATTTTACTAGCATTTGGTTAGTAAATGTGAAAGTCAAAGTAAACTAGTGACAACGCTCTATGACAACCTCACAACTTCACTGCCACTTGACTTGTCCAACAGTGTGTGGAAATTTAGTTTCTCACAATTTTGTTGCAGGCGGGTTACATAAATCCCTGCTGTGATACTGACTACCATTCAAACAACTTTACAGTAGAACCTCCCCAATGAGATAACATGAAGAGTTTATGCTAAACCTTTTGACGGGCAATATGGCTGTTACTGTTCCAGAAATCCGGTCACATAGAACAACTACTAGATATTTGTTTTAAATAGATTTAGCCTATAATAGCCTACATTTAACACTAGGACCCCCAGCATTCTAGCATCACTAGTAATTTAATTGTTTGTGTTCACAAGTGCATCAATAATGAATTTATTTGAAGTTACCTGAGACTATGGGAAATTAAAAAAAAGAAAAAAGATCATAGATAGATAGAGCAGGATCGGGAACATTTTCTGTCTTGTGCCAATTTAAAATGTTCATATAGTATGGATTTTTTAGAATTATAAGGCACATCGATTTATTTACTGCTGCTGCTGCATGTCTCTGCAAGTGAACTACACTAATACATAACCTGTAGCCTAATTATTATTAATATCTCCGGAATGCTGCATGCTAGAGAAATACTTTTTATTTTCCCAGAAGCTAACCATTGTGCCATTACAATGAGGGCTCCGGTGCAACCCTATCCCTTTTCAGAAGCTTTGTAATCCAGCCTTGAGCTGTGGTGTCTTTTCAGAGACTTTGCAAAATAAATCCATAATGAAAAATCCAACAACACGGAATGTGTTCTATGATTATTTTCCAGGTTGAAAACAGTTGACAATTGTTGTTGCTAGCCATCCACTAGCAATCCCATGATCTAGTCTGTCGACCAATCAGAGGCTGTATTTATGACTGTGGGGCAGCTATCTTCAAACACATTTTTAAAAAATGACCTTGGTAGTAATGTATAATATTGCAACTGCAGCCTATATGACCGCATGGGGGTCAGATGTATAAATGCTCAGAAATCTTCTTTTATTTTAGAACCCTCTGGGCTTCACAAAACATAAAAATACACATTTAGTAAAAGTCATGGGCTGAAAGGCTTGTAGTTTAAAAAAAAAAAAAAAAAAACATTACTTATTTAGCATATTTCCCAACAGGCATTTTGACCCTTGATAATTTCATCTGCCAGACAACTACATGTGATACCAGCAAAAGAAACCCTGATAACCTGTTGACATCTCAGACAACATTACAATATATAATTGTTCTCATAGCTGAGATGAGATCTTATCTGGGACATTCAAAACAGTATGTATGCACGCACGAGCTCATCAAGAAAATACACAAGTGTGCTGCATATGAAGTAAATATTAGTGTGCATATGACATAACATCAGTATTTTACTCTATATATGTTTAACTCACCCAGCCTGTTGACCACATATCGACCCAGAAAACCTGTGGCACCAAACACTGTCGCTGCTATTCCACTGTTGGAGGAGCGTCCTCCTTTCCCTTTGGGGACGACAGCATGGTGCACCTTCCTCTGCTGGACTGTGGTGACAGAGGCAGCTGACAATACAGCCGGGGAGCAGCTACCTATTGAGGAGAGGAACACAGGTAGCCTTTGAAACACATTAAGCAGCATGATCATCACTTGACAATCTATTAGATACACCTTGCTAACTCTAATTAAGCAATAGACCCTTCCTCCATGATGGTTATAATGTTCTTTTTTGTTGAAACTGTTTTATCGAGGTTTGTGGTGCTCTTTAATCACATGGCATTATACTGAGAGGTGTTACTATTGTTAACTGTGATATAACCTTGTTGATATAAATTATGTGGACAGTAGGGCTGCACAATATATTGTTTAAAAAAATAGAATGTCACAAATTAAAATATGCAATTAGACAGGATAAAAGCAGTAAAAGCAATAAAGACATAAAATAAATAACTAAAAGTAAAGTAAAATAAAATGAAAAAATAAATAAAAATCAAATAAATATAAAAAGATAAAAGAGAGACGACATCACATAAAAGCAAGTCTGTAAAAATAGGTTTTAAGAAGTGATTTAAAGGAGTTCACTGATTCTGCAAGCCTTATGTATGCCACTATTTATTTATGTTTTGGTTACATTGTGTTTTACTCTCTCTCTACACACACTGCAAACTAGCTGTAGACTAATGGTGAAGAAATGGCACTGATCAGATTAAAATCAACAACACATGGCCTAAGTAAGAAGGCACCCTAAAAGGCATCGTGCAATGCATGCTTCCTTACGAATAATACAATTATTAGGCTAACAGGGACCTTAAACTATAAAGAAAACCAATTGATGTGGATGAACCATGGATGTATAATAAAATGGATGAACCTAAAGCAGGCGGGAACTAACCAACAATAATATACTGATACATCTAAAGCTGTTGTTGTATTTCCAGAGTAACAACCTGTCGTGACTATTTATAAACTGTGTTTATAAAAACAGCGAATGTTTTGAGCCGCAATAACACACGCCACGTCAACTTAGCCCACTGGAAAGGATAATGGCTAAAGCTCAGCCTAATTTAACCTTCATTTATTAACGCACAAAGTGAATGCAGGTGGTTATATGGTCAGGTAGCTGATAATATTAGAAATATTAAAAGGTCCAAATATGAGCTAACGCTACTAGCGAGCTACAGCCCTTGCTAGCAGGAGACTAGCCGAGCCTGTTAGCAAGGTCACTGGAGCCGAGTATGTGGTCTAACTGTGAGCCTGGGTTAGAATGACACATGTATAAAGATCTGAAATCACGACAGTTTACTCGAGGATGTTAATGTAATTATCAAATGCCTACTATTTTGATATTACTCACTTGAAATCTTTGGAAGGACACTCGCAGGACGGCTAACCAGCGCCACCGCCGCCATCTTTCCGATCACGTGATCGGTATTTGCCAAAATCTCGCGAGATGTGTATGGCTAGGCATTAATCATGTGAAATTTATTTTCATGGCAGAGACAGTATTCTGCTGTGATCATGCTGCTGTGATGTATATCGATAGCTTTCTACTGAGGACATCAATATGTGAATTAATAAGCATTGAAATACAATTATTAATCAGTGTGGAGGCTGTTATACACATTTGTGTTTATCTTTTATTAATAAACAATAGCTTTTTGATTTTTAAATGACTCACGGTTTGCCACTTTGCGGTTTTATTTGAGCTATTTCACTGCATTTTCCAGTCCACACTTTTCTGGCATTTTCCGGCATTTTCGTCTCTGACTGACCTCAATCTATGGAGTCTGGACTGTGCCACCATAATAATTATAGTTTTTCAATTTTTAGGCTAATTATAGTTAATAAATGAATTGATAATTCTTTAAAAGCTATGTTCGATTGACGAATATTTAACTATTTATGATGCACTAAATAACTCAAAGTAAAGGAGGTCCGAGCCTGCCACTGCCACTTCCTGCAAACGGCAGCAGGTGGCAGCACATGCATGTAACAGCCGGCCAATCAGAGCTCCTGTTGATGTTCTTTAATTTGTAGCTGGCACACTTAAAAGCAAAGTGAAAACTGCAAATGTTAAAGTGAGAGACAGATAATGTATCAAGAGATGGAATATGATAAAGATAAATTAGTGAATAGAATAAAAAGTGTAATTTAATCGTGTTTCTAAAGTTATTTTACAATTCTAATATTTATAAGTAACGTATTTAGCAATAGGCTGTGAAAACTATTACTTTAATTTACAACAAGTGACAGCTTTACACTGCATGTAGTCTGTGGTCTGATTCAGATTTGAACAATGTGCCAACGATGCCTCAGTATCATTTCAAGATTAATCACAGAAACATAAACACACAAATGAGAATCAAAATGATGAAATATGCTTTGAAACAACTTTTTATTTCATCGTAAAAGACAAAAAGACATTAAAAAAATGGATACTACTATAACATAACTTTTCTTATTCCAGCTGCAAACCTCTTGTTGCTTAGCTAATAGATAGGGCATTAAATTAAATTAAATTGGATCTCTGTTGGCGACTAAAGACATAAATCAATTATAAAAAGATGGTTAATAATGAAACAATTGTTTCATTATGTTCTGTAACATTAGTAAAAGAGATCCAGGTCGGTTTCTAATCCAGGTGTACACACACAATAGTAAAGTGCAAGATGTCTAATACTGCAAGGCACAAACTATCAATAACAGGATTGTCTTTTTGTTTCTAATGTAAAAAAAATGTTATCAATAACACAGACATACAAAATATTTCATACAGTAACAACACAACAAGTAAAACCTTGTCTAAACCCTCAACAAATATCTGAAATATTTTCTCAAAATATGCTCTGTATTACACATACATAGGAAATTACAGCAGAAATATATACAGTAAATTCTATTACAAATACATATTTTATGGTTGTTGAATTCAATTTTTAAACAAACATAGGACCAAGCATATTCCATAATAAATACATGAACTCATTAATAACCAATATGTCATCAACTGCATTCTACAATTAGAAAGTATGTGACAATTTATTTAACATGACTTAAAAAAACATTTTTTGGCTCAGCCGTTATTGCACACAATTCTTTTTTTTACCATTATGAAAAGTAATGCTAAAATGTCTAAAATTAAAAAAAATAAAAAGCAAAAACAAAGATTTGATCAGTTATACCCATGCACCTACTTTGTTTTGTTTTTTTAAATACGGAAACTGAGAAAAGTGAAAGTATTTATGGTTTAACCTGCTTATCAAAGATTTCAATGGCCAGCAAAGATTGGGTTCAATAAATAATCCAGGAGACAGCGACAGCAAAAAGCTGATGCTGTACTATGAATTAACCATTTGATCTAAATTGTGCATTGTGATGTGGCAGACAGTTTGGTGTCTCAATTGTGACAGATTTAAACAGAATATCTGCAACTGCACCTTAAGTCCTTTATAAAAAATGGTTGATTGACTTCACTGTCGTACAAACTCAAAGTTTCACAGAATAAAAAGAATACACTGTATACTTAAAACAATAAATACAAGACGTCCCTCTTTGCTGATGATCAGTGTGTAATATTTTGTTCACGGCATGTGGGAACTGGTTTGTGTCTGTCCGTAGGAAACACACACTTGAGAGCTGCTTTCCAACTTGAAACTCAGACTCTTTTCTCTGACTTCTCTGACATGTTGTTTTGTGACGTCATGTAGACACAGAAGCAGTGTGAATGTTCTGTGTGTGCAGGACCAAACAAATGCAACTTTCTCTCAGCCATTATCTTCCAGTCTGGAATCCCAGACCTCTCTGCTAAGTTCATGTCTTTCACTTTGCATGGGCCTGGCCTCCCTCCCGTTCAAACAGATTTCCATCGACTAAAAAGTTGCAGGTCCAATCACAACCGTTTATCTCATATGGGGCGAGGTTAAGCCTCTGAGGAGCACAGAGGAGCACCGTGAGGCAGGCATTTGTCAACAAAGATGGCTGCTGCCGGTACCCATTCACGAAATGCTCAGGAAACTCACACCAAACTGTGAAACTAGGTAAGGCCGATCAAATATGAATCAACATTCTGTTACTACATTGCATATATCTCGTGTCATATGTTTTCAGAAACATATTTTATTTTTACTGTTTAGCTGTAAAATGAGAGTTTGTGCTGTGACCGTAACTTAGTGTAACAGATTAAAGAGTGACCATGTTAACTGGTGACTTGCAGCAGAAATTCACATGAAATGGTCAAACTAGGCAGTGCTGATCAAATACGAATCAATATGTTGTTCCTGTATTGCCTATTAAATGTTGTTAGAAACACATTTTAGTGTTCTGTTTAGCTGCAAAGTTAGAAAGTTTGTGACCAGGCCGCCATTTTTTTCCTGTTTCAAAACGGACCACGCGTCAACCAGTGCACGTTGCTGATTGTTTGTAGCTCTATCCAGAGGCATTTTGGTCTGCGCCGAGAGGTACCACACTAATTTTGCATTTGTGAATTAGTCTGGTGAGGCCAGGCTAACTTGGTTATGTTTAGGCAACAAAACTAGTTGGTCAGTTTTAGGGAACAAAACTGGGTGCAAATAGCATTGTTGGCTACTGGCATCTACTTAAAACAATTATTAATTAAAAAATAAGTAATTACAGGTGTATTTATATCAAGTTGCTTATCATTCAGTCAAAAGAGGTGAGGAGGCAAATCTAACTTTGTGAAACTTCCTTTACAAACATCTTGACAGACCCAAGAGCCACAGAGGGATATTATTTATTGATTTTCTAAATCTGCTTTTAATACATTGTATATACTATAGGCAGCCTTATAGTTAGTGCTGCATGGTAGATGGTTTTGTGTATTGTTCTGTGTTGTGTTGCATCTTTGCACTCATACTTACAACATTCATGTCTAATATTGAATTGTACTCTGTAAGCACTGCAGGGCAGAGCTGTGGAGTATTGCCTACTGTTTACTGCAGGTGTCTGCCATGTGTGGACTGTGTCTATGATTGTCCATTGATTGGTTTTTTACTCGGTGTGTATGTTAACTTTTGTGCCCACAAGCAAAACCAATTTCCCTCTGGGTTAATACAGTTAACATACTGTATGTGGACATGGATTTGGCAATAAAGGTTGTGAGACAACATGTTTGTTTCCATGGTACCGACTTCATCTTCACTGCAAATACAACCAGAAGGTGCAACTTAGGCTACTGGCACTGACTAAATAAATACATGATACATGATGTTTTTCACCCAAGTAAAGTACATTCCTGTACTGAACACAAATTCACCTGAGCAGAAGGAAATTTGCAGTAAAACATTGCAGCAGATTAGCAAAACCAGAAAGCCAGCAAAATGTTCTGGCGGGTATGATAAGGAATTTTCTGAGGCACACACATGGTTGGACTTGAGCTGTAAGCTTAGCCTCCCTTAAAAACCAAACCTTATCTGTGTCCTGAAGGTACTGAGAAATGTCCCCAGCCCTTTTAACTGCACCTTTATCATGTCACAATGTTTTTTTCACTGGCTGCAATCTACCTCCTGGCAAGTTTACCTCAACCTAATATTTCTACACACCCACACTCAAAACTGTTGGATTTATGTGGGAAGACACACAAACATGAAACCATGGGGATAATTTAGTGG
>JAOVVB010007084.1:0-16958 GCA_028570985.1 Heterobranchus longifilis | reverse complement strand
GTCTGCCATATTTTCTTTCCTTCTTCATAACTGACATAACCGACTGTCTGCCGGACTGAAATCATGCACACCTGACCACCACTTTTATTTTGAAACGAGTTCTGAGACGCGATTACCGTAATACCTAGTATATAGACGAACAGCAAAAGAGCGCGTCGGCTAGTTTGACTATCGTTTTGGAAGTGTCGGCTGGCTTGACCGCAGTCCTTCAGTGCTGGAAAAAAATGTTTAAATCAAAAACTGAAAGTCTAATAGAATTGTGGATGGCACCCCCAGTTGTTAACGTGTTAAAAATCATGTATTTTTGAACTGCCTGGCTTTCCATACTAACACGCCGTGGCGGGTGTGCGCGCAGTTTCCGCCCACTCCAACCTCGGCAGGAAGTGAGGAGCACACTGAAACTAAACTATCAAAACAAACTAACGGCTTCACTTCCAGCATCCCTGCAGCTAACGAGGCCTTTCCTCGCCATCATGGACGGTGTACCGACGCCTTTACGGTGCTTCAATGAGTGCCATTCAGCAGAAATGTTCTCGGATGACGGAGTGGAAACAGTGACTTCAGTGGAGCAGGTGAGCGGAGGCACAGATTAGCTTCGTTAGGTAATGTGGCTAATGCTAATGCTGCTGCTATTGAGTGGCAGCTCTCTACTCTGGATGGAGAAGAAGTGTGACAGTAATCAACTCTCACACTCATTTTTATACCCATGGATTGACCCATAGATTAGAAGAATGATCGGAAACTTGTTAGCGTTCACGAGCTAGCTAGTTAGCAAACTTGAGCTTTTTGGTAGCTAGCATTGTAACGTTACCTTAATGAGATTAATTATGAATTAAGTTAGCTGTTGGCTAAGTAATAAGTAAACATTCAAGCCTGATTACGACACCTCCCATGTACATTTCGTTTAAGACCGTTAACGAGACTCAGAGGAAAATATCCATTATGAGATTTTTTATGCCAAGATTTACAGTTAGTGCGTGGTTAAGATTCAATACTTCATTGCCATATCAACATGATTGATTGGGATCTGTCTTAGGTGAGCTCACTTAAAAAAAGACAAACATAGTAACCACTCACTCATAGAGAATATGCAATGTCCATACCCATAAAAGAATCATGAAACAAAATGGGTAAAATATAATCCAACACATAAGAACACCGGGGGTTTTCAAAGTCTAAGACTGCTCAATTCCTGGATGCCTATGGGATCATGATTATGTTATTTGATCCCATAGACACTCAACAATTGAGCCAAGATAGCCTAATATTGCTGTTTGACACAAAAGGTCTGTCCTAAGGCATTTATTATAGTTTCTTACTCTGGGAAAGTGGGAACATTCCCCCCAAATTACTGTATCTCTTAACTATATCTTTAACCAAATCACACACATTTAGGTTATTCTATCTGATCTTCTCCACCTGTCAGGAAATTAGCAGCAACATCAAATGAGACACTAGATTAAGTGCTTCAAGTGCATGAAAAAAAAACAGACCTATTGCACGATTATTTAACCTGCAGAGTAGCCTGCAGTGCTGTGTTTGTAGTGTTAAGGAGCGGACAGCTTCAGGATTTGTGCTGTTCTGTAACCTGGATATTCTGGTCTTAATGCTTCTTAGTCTTTTGTGGGAAGGAAGGGAATTAAAAAGGCTTTTAGGGTTAGAGAGGGCCTTTAAAACTTTAAGGCCCTAGCCCTATAGATTTCTGCAGGGGGTGGGAGATAACATATGGGTGATGACCCTGAGATGATATTATCAGCCAATATTAGCTAATCACAGATACATTGGAATCGGCATATATGATTTTGTTAACTTTTTAAATGTATTTATAGGGGGCAGCGCATGTTCGTCAACACTGACAATTTGTAAAACACAAATGTTAAAGTGCTGAGGTTCGCTCAACTGCTAATTTGCATCCATCAGTTGATAAGTACCAAGAAACTGCCAAAAATACATTTGAGGTAATTTAGCAACAGTGCAACCATTGTAACTCGTGTGTTGCATATGTTTTGCATGTGTGATGTTTGTCTTTTGCTCCATAAACACACCGTACCTCTGCTCTGCATTTGGCTAATAATAATGACCAGCTGATGAAAGGCTGTTTTTGTTGTTGGTATATTTTCACTCGTGATGACCTTCATAATGATGGCTGTTTACACTCTGCTCTTTCCTGCCCTTTCTTTTTAACTAGAAAAAAGTGGAACGCAGCATTGAAGAAGTCATCAGTGTTTACAAGCAAATGCACAGCTTACCACAGTAAGTATCCAGAGAGAAAATGTGTGCTGCTGACGACCCGTTTCTTAAATAATAAGTTCCAACAAATGTGAACACAGACATTGTTCCCCTTGGCCTTTACACACACTTATGGGAATCAAATTTCAGACTTGAGAAGTGAAGACTCTGTGTTGTAGTACTGTTCCATTAGATCTTAGCTAAGTGAGGATGTTACACACTTGCTTAGTGCTTTCACATTTTTACATTGAAGTGAAGGCCACAAATACGTGTTAACCCTCCCGATTTTCCCGGGAGACTCACGTTTTTCACTGCACTCTCCCAGGGTTGCAATTCTCCTAATTTCGTTATCACAACCTGCTTCTGGCACTGTACAGCGTGTATAAGCCCCGTGACTCTGAAAGGCTACCGTTTCCACCCGGAAAACAATACAGCATTGTTTGTTTTTTTTTGTTGTTTTTTTACTTCTACTGGGGCCTCTTGCCAGGTCATCATTGAAAATGAGAAGCTGTCCTCAATTGATCGTACCTGGTTAAATAAAGGTCAAATAATTCAGTTGGCTCCTCACTGCCAGATGCCACTAAATCCTACACACTGGTCCTTTAAACAAATATTGCATCGTTTATAACGCAGCCTGCTGCATCGATTTTAATACTTTTTTTCCAATTGTCCACCGTGAGTCTGACAGTGTCGTAGGAGTGCAATGCTAAACCGATAGTGTACTGCTTTGTCGAATGTGTATAACAAGGAAAATTAAATAGCTTTTTACACTTTTAGGTCAGATATTAGTGCAATAATGATGTGCAATCAGGACACTAAATTGGCCGGGCCTCAACTCATTATATCATGAAAGGCTATATAAAAATGGAGTCTAGAAAAGCATGCATTTTCAAACGCTTGGTAACCAATTGCTAGTGTGTAGCTGTCGTAATGATGATCATCTATTCCCATGACTAATGCTGAATACATTTACTGCCACATTATGAGACATTTCCAAGTACACTGCTCATTGGCTGTTTTTGATCACAGACACCTGCTGTTTGCCTGTAGAGATGGCTGCATGGTGATGTATAATGGCTGTGTTGATCAGCCCACATACTTTGCTCCTGCTATCAGCTGTCATCAGTCCCCTCTTAATGGGGTGACTCATCTCATTTCTATGACAACTGCGTGGACCTGAATGCCACCGGCATTACAGCCAATGTACTACAAGAAAATAAACGGTATTTATCAGTAGAGGTCACGCATTTAGTCTGGCTTACCGGGTGAACAGTGCCTGGATAAAGCGTACTTTTCCGCGTTCTCGTCCCTTCGCTACGGAAAGCAACAGCCTCCGAGCTATCAACCTACATGCTACAAATGACAAGTTTTAAAGATTGGGATTGTGCAATAAGGCATGGGTGAAAGCCACCACTGTAAAGGAAAGAGTGCACTGGATTTATAACGTGAGACAAAAAAAGAGCATCATTAAGAAACAGAATGCGGCACACTAATCGTTTAATCTCGATTATCTTGATTTCATAATTGTTGGAAACCAAATCGTAATTGACAATAAAAATGTGATTAATCGCCCAGCCTTAGTATTAAGTAGACAAGAGTAATACGTTAGGAAACAAAGAGTCTATTTGTGTGGCCTTTATATTAAATCTCTTGAAGTCCTTTTAGGGTAGCCAGTAACAAAGATCCATACAGAGTTCCCAAATATTCTAGCAAGGGCCAGGACTTGCATCTTTTTTCTTCCATTGCATTGATAGCAGCAATCTAGTTGCTACTTGCTACTAGCCTAACAGTGGTGAGCGGACTGGCTTTCAGCTGCTTAGCACTGGTCCTGTTGTTGTTGTGTTGCAGAATCGCTGCTTTGAACTCTTGGGCAGCGATCTGTGACTAACCGTGTGCAGGTAGAGCGTAATTACAATCGTCGTAGCGAACGCCACGTGAAAAGGGCAGGCGGTGAATAGGACTGGGTGTGGGTGGTGAGGAGAGAGGGAGGGTCATCTGTCTTTGACTCTCTCTCTCTCACAAACACACACATACACACACACACACACACGTGTGTGAGAGAGGAGCTGACAGATGCAGATGAAAGTTCCTGTGGAGCACACTGACATAAAATGATGGAGGGGAACAGTGTGTGACTAGGGCTCATATTTTTTGTGTGCCTCATTCTGTTTCACAATGATGCTCTCGTTTTGTCACCCCCTTTGCTTTACAGCGGTGCACTCTCGCCCGTTTCGCTGTTACTGACTGGAATATGTTGATTATAGATTACCAAAATGTTGAATATATGTTTCGGAGTTTTCTGTAGGTTCTGGCAGTGCACTGCAACATATTTGATCTAATTAATTTTGGTCCAATTAATTTTTATTTATATATTGAATATATGTTTAGTAGTGTTCAGTAGGTTGTGGTGCACTAACATTACAATATACAGTAGTTGATCTAATTTATTTTAATTTACACATCATATTCTACAGACTTAAGAAAACATCTTTGTTTGGTACAGATCCCTGCAAAAATGAGAATAATGTAAAAATGATCATTCTCTTTAATATCGCAAATCATATCGCACTTGCAATATCGGTCAATATCATTAATTCACTCTACTCATGAGGCTGCCGAGGAGCCAAAATACCTAAAACATATAGGTAAATAAATTTAAAAAACATGCTGATGCCACTGCCTTATGTGATGAAAATTATCTGTTTTTCTCAGATTTTGTGGTATAGTTGTTAATCTGAAAAATATTTACAGATACAATCTTGGATTTTCTTTTTTAAAATGAAAAATAACTATATGGAAGAGATTAGCCTACCTGGTGGGATTGTTTGAAACATAAAACCATCTTTCACTCTGTGTTGTGTTGTGACATGAGGTTACACATGATATTCAAAATAACAAAAACAATTTCTACAACGGCAGTGCATTGAGCCTCTTCTTCTTTCTTTCTGTTTTGGACATTTTCTGTTACTTTCAAGCTGCTGCCTGTTTCTAATTGATCTTTCTGTCCTGTGTTTGGTCTTCAGGCCAACGTTGTTGCGGGAACAACACTACCAATATCTCAAGAAGGGCTTACGGCACTTATCAGATGCTTATGAGGTACAGTATGACAAGCAGCAAACACGTGTTGAATAGTGTTTGATAAAGCTAATGACACATACAGTAATGACCGAGACGTTGACTCAGAGGTTGCATTAGTTCCTGTGTGTCAGGACAGTCACACTCACTGTCTCTGAATGATTGGCTCTCTGCTTTAAATAGAAATACCATTGTACTCACTTTACAAAAAAAATATGCTTGTCTGCACTCGAGAAGGTCGCCTCTCTTTTTGTGTGTTAACTATTCTCTACTCTGGCCAGAAAAGGGAGAGAAAAACATTTGTTGTCAGTATTCTACTGATTTGACCCCAGACTTGATCATTACACTGTACAGTAGTTATGTCTTGTTCAAACATTGCAGCAATGTTGCAAAGAATTTATGATGGAAATTAGAGGCTGAGTCAGAATATTATGTAATAAAAACAGCACATCACTTGTATAGATCCCTTTTCTGTTAGTAAACATTACAATGTTTGTTTGTGGGCGGAGCTTAGATGGAGGCAGAATAATTTCCTGAACACGTCAGCCAAGTTTTGTTGCCTTGTTTGTTTTTTTTTAACAATAAACAGAAAAAAAGATCTACACCACTAAATTAAAAGCTCCCAGAAATTGTAATGCAACATTTTGATCTTGAATACATGAAGAATGTCTTTGATTGTAACATTGCATTAAAATTTCTGGGAGCTTTTAATTCAGTGTGCAGATCTTTTTTTTTTTTTTTTCTTGCTTTAATTTGATGTTTTTGATCCAGCATCTGAACAAGTTTTTTTTGGATGTGCGTACCCTACACCCTCTTCATGTCTCTCACTCTCCGGTTGCTTGAAAAAGTTAACATTAACATTGTAGAAAGGGAGAGGACACTTAACAGTTTCCTCTGTGTGTCTCTGGCCATACAACTAGCTAACAAAGTTAGCTAATGCCCTCTGAGAGTTACAAGAGAAATCATCCTCCTACTCCCCAATTTGTGATTAGGTGGGCCGGACCAACCTTACCTACAACAGACAATACTTTAACTTTACCTTATATGAAGTGTGCACTACAAACACAAGCATTTTTGATGATCACCTAATCCTATAGTGGATCATAGTGTTGCAGCAGCCGCTCCGCTAACGGTCCACACGTTACATGTTTCCTGTAGCCTGCCTGTTATCCTCTCCACACACACATGTAGAGGAGACCCAGGTCAAGTGAAGATAACAGATTAACTGTTTAAAAACTGTTTTTATGCTGCTGTACCCTGCCTTGTCAAACTTTAATAAATTAAACTGAATGTTGTCTGTACCTGTTACAAACAGGCTCGAATTACTTAAAGTTACGGTAGATCGCTTTCAGTGTTTTAATCTGTCAAAATGATGGACTGTCTTTTAGATTTCCCATCATTGTTAAAAAAATAATTCTGTCAATGACGGAAAATATTTGGTTAACGCGACCACTGCTACTCTACTGCTCTGAGGTGATTCGTGCTTGCCTCCGCCTTTTCCTTTGTTTTGCCTCCAGCTAACACCGTGACGTCGGCTGTAACAGGATCTATCGTGTTTATCATAAACGCCATCATATATTTACTGACCACTGAAAATAGTCATATTTTTCCGTGTTAGTCAGCGCTGTCATTTTTCCTCCTATAGACTATTTGTCTCTCCTCTGTCTGGCACACTTGTTTACTCTCGTCTCTGTCTCTGACTGACTGATCTCATTTTCTCATGTATTGCTATAATTGGTCATCTGATGCCCAACTGATCATGTGATGTGTGTGTTGTTGTCTGTCCATGTGTGTGTGTGTAGTGTCTGGATGCAAGCAGACCGTGGCTTTGCTTCTGGATTGTCCACAGTCTGGAGTTACTAGAGGAGCACATTCCTGCTGTTGTCGCCTCAGAGTGAGACACGCACACGCACACGCACACATACATACACTCTACAACTAGACAACTACCAAAGGGCACTTTTTATATTATTTATTACCTTGGCATAGTTATAATAACTATAGTAGAGCTGCTGCACTGCAGAAATGTTGATAATTAACTGCAGCAGCTACACATGAACTGTGTAACTGCAACAATAGTAGTAGTTGTAGATGCTGTTTATTGCATCATACAATATAAATATACAATACAAGTAATATAATATGAATGCCATACCCACATGGACATCTAGACACAATATTTACACCAATAAAATAACATTTACTTCCAGCATGATCCCAAGATGTTAAAAGACAGACAACACCAAAATCTGAATCCTAAAACCAAAACTAAGAGCGAACTAAACCGTAAAATAGAAAAAATAGAGAAAAAAACGGAATAATGGCACAAGTAAAGATTTGATTAATAACCTGTCAGCTTGTTTTATAAAAAAAAATACTGACCTGACCACTGAAAGTCCCTTATTTTTGTAAACTTCATATATAACGGAAGGCTGTTCTACAGTACGCAGCTAGTATAAAAAAAGAGAAAGCCATAAATGCCCTGGTGTTATCGCAAAAAAACAAACATTACAGAGGTAAAGTAAATTAGCCACAAAGAAACATAACTTCTTACATATATTACAAAGAGCTTTGTCTTCTCTCCAAGGCTCTTAAAATACAATATATTTTCATCATTATCCCTCCAGGAGAAATCATCAGAGATGGAGAGGACATTTTTACTAAAAAAAAAAAAAACAACCTTAAATGATCATATAATGAGCAGGAGTCCATTTTTCCACTGCAGCATTAATATTAGTCAGGGCTGTGCTGTTAAATCATTTCTTGCCTTTGTAGTTGCCATAAATAACTGCAACAATTAATCTTAATTCTCGTCTATAATCGAGCACCCACAGTAATTAACAGTCACGGTGTTGATGAAAGAAGAAATGAATGTTTATCCTCCAATCATTGTGACTGATAATTGTGATTAGTCTAGGGACAGTATTGAGCAGAACAAGCAGATGTATTATTTTAGACATGTTTATGCGTCCGTAACTTCAAACAGTGTTGGTTTTATTGTCACCAAAATGTCATTTGATTAAATTACTGCCAGTCGAAAGTAACACTCAGCAAACCCCGTAGCGAGTAGCGATGCCGGGCTGCCAACCAACACTCTCATTATTACTGTGAGGCGTGCCAACACACCGGCTGGCACTGCCCAGCGCCAGTGTGACGCCCTCGTGCTCACACACACACACACACACACACTGTTTGAGGATTTCTAACAATGCGAGCTACAACAGATTGCTTTCTCTGTCCCATGAAATGTACACTGTTCTCAGGTCAGTACTGACTCTGGCCAAAGGTAATGTAGGTTTCCCTTCCAACTCAATTGGCTCACGACGTGCTCGCAAGTTTTGTGATTTCTCTCCATGGCGGAGGATGAAGAGGAGGATATTTATGAGAGAAGCAGCTCGGTGCACAGAGGCTGGAAAGAAATGAAACTGTGGTTGAGATGGTCGGTGCCACGTCAGCTAGAGAAAACTAAGCCAGTGGTGCTCTTCCCTTTACTGTCTGCAGGCCTGACATGCAGAATTATAGCTCTTGTGTGTTTAATGTGTGAGAAAAGTGGTTTGTCCAATGAGAAGATGTGTTTTTGAATTTTAACCCTTGTGCATCCCTTTAAAAAAAACTCGCTCTTGTTACCTAAGAGGACAAAAATGTCTGCGTCAAAAAAATGCTTTAAAATATATACAGAACTCAAAATATGTTTTTCTGTGGACTTGCACTGGTGCATGGACATGCACTTGTGCAATTTTTTTTTTAACCTGCACCCTAAAATGTTTTTACTACACAATTTGGTGCATCTGTCCTTTATTCTCGGCGCGGCCGGATCCAACCAAAAGAAATCCAACATCACCCGTGGTGAATTTATTTATGACCATTCAAATAAGAGGGAATCATCAATGTGTTATAATGTAATTTGAGCTGACTTTCCCTTTTTTGACTCTTTTTTTTCTTAAAACTGTACAGTGAAATGGTCATAGTCGGGGTCATCCTCAACAGGATTCCATTGAAAATGTCAGTAAACGTCTCAAGGAAAACATGTATTCATTTAATTTCTGAGAATTTAAAACTGAGGACATTTTGGCAGTCCTGCACAACATATTTTCTGTCCTAGGTTAGGTGCACTGGTGCATATAGACCTGAAAATTACATGCACAGCTCAAATTTTCCGTGCACTACGGTGCATATGCACGTGGTATTTACATTAATAATATTCTCCACTTTCACTGAGTTAAATCTTTTAACCAACTTCAGTCCTGATCATCACTACCAAATATTTATAAACATTTATTTCCTGAATTTTAACTAGTTGGTCTTTTTTTATTTAAAGAAAAATACAAAAATTTAATTATTTTCTGTATACTAAATGCTCAGGGGAATTATGTTTCTTAACAGGGTTTCAATGGGGACATTTTTGTCTTTAAGGGTCTGTAGTGTCTGTATTTTGGATACACAGTTTATTATTGAATTATTATAGGAGCTGAGTTTGAACTTCCAAAATTCGTGGGGAAAAAAACATTGCACCCTTGCCAAAATGTATACCATGTGCATTAACACAGGGACATTTTTGGCTTTTTTAATTAGGCGATCATTTTGGGTAAGGATGCACAAGGAATAAAGGAAAATGTGTTGTGCATGTGGCGTCTTTTTGAGCATCACTCGGCTTTATATGTTTTCTGATAGAAACCGAGCAGCCCCATTGGGGGTTAGTGAAAGAAGAGAGGATTACTCAAACAATAAGCCACAACCAATTTAGTCCGCTCCTGAAATGAGTTGTCTTTCCGTCTAAAGTATTTGATTCACTTTTTCAACACTTCATTGAGTATTTCTTATGTGTTCAGGCACTGTTGTGTTCAGGCACTACACTGACAGGAGTTGTGCATCAAAACACATTAAAAATGCATGCACTCATGTTTTTATACCACTGTTTAATGCGCCCATCTTCAACCCGTGAATCTCCATTGGTTACGGTTACATAATCGCTGCAGATGCCGTAATCACAACACTTGAACTCCCTCTTTTTGTTATCTGATATTTCAGTGTTAGTTTCGTAACATTCAGCTGGTCATAACATTTTGATCTCTTGTCTCCAGTGTGTGTCAGTTTCTGGCTCTCTGTCAGAGCCCAACAGGCGGTTTTGCCGGGGGACCGGGACAACACGCGCACCTCGCACCTACCTACGCTGCTGTCAACGCCCTCTGTATCATCGGCACAGAAGAGGCCTTTAATATTATAGACAGGTACAGTGATGGTCACACAACTACACTCACCCCAACTGTCTGCACCCACTGCACCAAGGTGAGAAAACACAACGTTAAACAACACTGAAGAGTTTAGGTCACAGTAGGGATGCACAGATTTTTTTAAAGTTCCGATACATAGCTGCTGATACCGACACTGATTCCGATACCAGAGGAATTATTGTTATTTTTAATTGGTATGTATTATGTGTAAGGTTACATGAGGATGTAGTTAACCACACCGCACTTCTTATTAAAAGAGCAAAAATATACAAAATCATTCAATTTAAATGTATAAAGCTATTTATTTTAACTGTATGTGAAGTAGGTGCACAAGGATTTTCAAATTGAACATTTTAAATAAAATACAAGAACTGTGTAGAACAGGACACATCAAGTATGGCTATTGCAGCAACATATAAAAGTGTAAAAACTATGTAGAGAAATCTACAGTACTACAAATGTAGTAGTACTATAGCACTACTACATCCATTCTTAGATTTCACAATAAAAGCCCTAGAAGTCATTTTTGATCAGCAAGCAGATCGGCCACGTGAGTCCGATATCTGATATGTGAAATAGGTCAATATCAGCCCCCCGATACCGATACTGGATCGGATCGGTCCCATCCCGAGGTTACAGCAGACTTCAAACAGACTTGTCAATAGTTAGCTGACTGTTTTGTTCATACTTGGGTGCCTGGATGCTTCTTCTGTAGATATTTTAATGTAAAAATGCAGCTTAGTGTCAAGACACTTGGTGGCAGGACACTTTAGTCTATAAAAAGCTGAATTCAACACATTTTTAGAGGACATGTACTGTATATCTGATGTGTGCACAATTTACTGACACCATTTTCGGCGATTTCTGGCTGATGAAGTCTTTCAGTCTTTTTAAAAATTCAAACAGTTCAGCAGCTTTGATGTAGAGCAGACGTTTGGTTGCCAGCAATACGCTGGATTTACATCCTAAAACTCAAAAAAAAAAAAAAAAATCACTTCCAGTGCCCAGATCAGCAATTTGTCACGGTGACTTTGTCGGAGAGAGATAACTCTCTCTCTCTCGTAACACGATGTACTATAGATATCACTGTATATATCAAATCATCTCAAGGGTGTCGCTGTGTTTTTATACTGAAGTCACATGCAGTCTGAATGAAAGGCCTTCAGATTAAATAAGACAATTTAATTTATATTCTGTCAGTTTGATGATTAAGTGTAATGATATTCACATGTCAAAGCTTTTAATCAGTGGCTGTATAATGATGTTTGAAATTCATTTATGCCTTTAAATCCCTTTCAGCATAATTACATCTTTTCTTACGTACGCACCATTAGCACTATTACAGTTGCAGGAGAATATTAGAGAATATTAATCTTTTTGATGTTATTTAACTAGTAGCTAATTATAAGAGCATGTAGTGTTTACATGACATTTTCTGCATTTAAATTTGCAATATTTGCGCTGTTCCACTTGCCTCCCCCCCCTCGTTCTTTCTCTTTATCTCCTTCACTCCATTATCTCCCCTCCTGCTCTTCTTGTCACCATATATCTCCTCTTCTTCTTTATTCTAATCACCTCTCTCCTCCTGTGTTGACCCTCTCCAGGGAGAAGCTGTTAGATTTCCTAATGTCAGTGAAGCAACCAGATGGCTCGTTTGTGATGCACATTGGAGGGGAGGTGGATGTCAGGTGAGAGATAACGCTACCTCCTCCACCCTCTGTTCCCTTTCCTCTTTTTTTTCCATTTCAGCACCACACAGGAAGATCCATAAATCACCAAAATCACAGTCACAGTTAAACATACAATATGTAATTTTCTGCCGCTAGGGGTCTGTCAATCAAAACAAAAACAAAAGACACAGTTTGGTGACATTGTGAAGTCCCGTGGGATCATGGGAGTCTCGTCTTCACCACCATTTGCCGTCATTGCAGTCAGTTTCTCCCGGTTAGGATTCCTTCAGTATTCATCGTTCAGGAGGTTTTTACCAGGAGCCGAATTATCTGCAGAGGTCTCCTCCTCTCCAGAACAAACGGACCAGGTCTTTAAAACCGGTAAAAACACAGAATAAAGCAATTTCACGTTAAAAAATCAGTTTTTCTTCAGCGGACAAAAGGACGACGGCAGAGGGGCAGCGAGCCGAGCTGCCGCTAACATTTGCGCAGCTTGTTTCTCTGATAACTTAAGATCCAGATGTCCGATGACTTAAATTACTTCAACCTGTTAAAATATATAGTTAAAAACAACCAAGATCTAAAAATTGTATCATGAAAATGTGGCTTAAAACTGGATGAAAAGTCAATTGATGACAGCTTCTGGCAGACAACCAGAAGCATACACGAATATGACGCCACTGACTGGCGACCAAATGTAATCTACAGATTTCTCTGGGTTTGAAAACAAAAAACAAAACATATGACATAGGTCTAGTAGTTTTTAGACATTTTAATGTGTTAAAATGTTACATATTATACCTTTAAGAGCATGTTTAGTATCCAAAGCATTATTCATTATACATTTAGTGTTTTCACTAAATAAGTAGGGCATTTTTTAAAAGTATGTCTCCCTTTTTATCTCCCTTTGCTTTGTGTTTTTATGCTCTTTTGTTCTCCTTTGGTGTTGATAGAAAAGAGGAGAAATACCCACATCTCTCTTGCATAAGAGTGGATTTATGTTGTTTGAGTTACTCTGTGTGTGTGTGTGTGCGCGTGTGTGCGCATGTGTGCGCATGTGTGCGTATGTGTGCGTGTGTTTCTCTCTTTGAATCTGCTGTGTGTGTCAGGATTTTTTAATAAGCAGCTTTGAGGTGTCGTCTTCTCTTTCAACAAAAAACCTCAAAAGTCAAAGTTACTTTTTCTGCTCTCAGAGGAAGCTGCTATCTGCCAGCCAATTAATGTTCTGCTGTCATTATGCATTATTTAAACTCTTTTCCTCTCAGTCGGGTTTGCTGCTTATCCATCGCTGTCCTGTGAAAACCACGTATTGTACAGTAACTGTTCATAAACTAATAAATGGCAGCCATGTTTTAATTTCCAACAAAGATTGTAACATCCTGTTCTACTAATGAAACTTTATAGGCCTAAGAAGCAGGAGGATTTGCTCAAGTCTTGTGATATTCAGTATTTTTCTGATTGTCAACAAATCCCACGAAAAGACCAAAAGCAACAATGAATTGATCCTACCAACAAGTATTAGTATTGTCTATGTATCTAAAGCCTGATACAGCTTATTCCTCTGTGCCGTAGAACTCGATCGCACATACACTGTCCTGCTGCTTTTAATACTCACTAGAGCACTAAGGGCCTGTGTGTCCACCAAAGCATTTTAAGAACGCCAGACGCTCTTCTGAAAACGCCCAGCTGAGATACTTTGGTTGCGTCCGGTTGCTATGATACGAAATATCTGGCCCTTGTTCTGGATGAAGGTTGAAGATTTGCTAAACGGCTTCAGTGCCCAGCTGTTTTTGGAAATTGCTTAGCCTTTTTTTTAAATGAAATTATTTATTTGTGACTTTTTTCTCATTTTTATAACGATCTAAAAATGCCCTGAAGATGCCGAAACCAATAATGAATTTGTCCTACTAACTAAGTCTGATATTCAGCTAAAATGAGTGTCATTTATTTTGAAACAACTCTGTGACTGTATTTTTAATCTCTGGTGTAGGGCTGGGATGATATGGCCAAAATCTTCTGTTCTGATAAAGGTCATTTCATATCTTGATAACGGAATATATTACGATATGACATGTTTTCTGGTGACTGAATAAATAGAGTATGGAATAACCACATGGTAAAGCCTATTTTTGCTCCATTATGCTCCATACTCCATGTTAACAAAACAGTGCCTCTATGGTTTTCTCCAGCTTCGCTCCCACGTGCAAGTTCAGACAGTTTATTTTGACATTGCGATAGAAGCGATATAGAAAAATAGCCGATATACGATTAGTGGTCGACCGATATGGGTTTTTCAATGGCCGATGCCGATACTTAGAGAGCACTCAAACAACATCGACAGGAGTACAGTAAGCTATTGGCTATAGGCTATGGGCTTTGGCTACACAGACCAGACTTGTTAGTAGGATAAACTCACTGTTGTTTCTGCTCTCTTCAAGGGATTTCTCCATAATAATAAAAAGATGCAAGTTATTCAATCTTAAAGATTTACAGTCTCTTAAAAGTACAGGAAAACGAAATACGTAAAAGCCAAGATGACTTTACAGTATGACAGACTAACACAAAAAATAAAATGGATGTTTATATTTGGCCTGCTGGCGGTCTAAAAATACAAAGCTTTGGATGATGATGTGTAAGTGTAGGAAGAGCACACTTCCTGCTCACCCACGTCTCTCTTTGTTGATCCATATCAGCCTGTGTTTTTTCCCTTTTTACAGGAGCGCATATTGTGCGGCTTCTGTAGCGTCGCTCACAAACATCCTCACACCTAAACTGTTTGAGGACACGACCAACTGGATCCTCAGGTACAACCCACCGCCACAGCCGTCTATTATTGAATTTTGTGCCTCCATAAAGCAGGGAGTGTTTTATCGTGTGTTTTTATTTCCTCTGTCTCCAGCTGTCAGAACTGGGAGGGCGGTCTGAGCGGAGTGCCGGGTTTGGAGGCCCACGGTGGCTACACCTTCTGTGGCACAGCCGCCCTCGTCATCCTGGGCAAAGAACATATGCTGGATCTCAAAGCGTTGCTGGTGAGAAACTCCAACCACCTGACATGTTTCACAATCACAGCCACGTTTTGTCGGTTATTCAATCAAAATAAATAAGTCTTAAAGTTGAGCTGAAACGGAAGTTAGAGTGCCTTTAGTGTCCATGCAGGAAGAAAGAAATAATTGATTTTTATCGTTTTTGATATAAAAATGCAAAGAAATGCAAAGTTTGTCCTTTTTTTGGCATGCATTGTTAAATAGGTGCACAACATGACCAGAGATGTGATCTAAAAGGGTTGAAAATGCATGCTCAACTTTAAAATTATACAACACAGGATGTGGTGCTCCTTTGCGTGAGTCCTAAAGACAAAAAAAAAAAGATGCTATCAGTATTGGTCACAACGGAGCCTTTGTGCTGAAGCAATATCCTTTTTATAGGCCGCTCGCCGCTGTGAGGGGCAGAAACACACAGCTCTGATAAAATAAGAATAAAATGTTATAACCCACAGCAAGATTTCATCAGTAAAACGACTGATAATGCCTGCTGGAGACCCATTTTAGGATGAAATATTGCGTAACTTTGGACTTTTCTTGCTTATTTAGATAAGATTTTGTCCTGCATCTTAGATCTGTTTCCTTGAATGTGTATTCAGTAACATTTTCCATCTCGCAGAACCATTTAGAGACGTAGCTGTAAGCGATACCGTGACATTTTTTCATTTCAGTTGTTTATGTTGCCACCAGGCTCTTGGCATATTGAAGGACAAAGTTTCCGTCAGTTTTCTTACAGTGACTTGTGTTGTCACCGCTGGGGATGACTGTGTTGATCCCTGTAGGGAAGTTCTCCTCCACAGAAGTAAGAGGTCAGAACAGCTGCAGACCTGCAGCTTTAGTTTGCGTAGAGCTTTAGAGTTGTGCTCGGGGACTCAGCAGCAGCAGGGCAGATGCTTAATGACACGGAGCTAAAGGTCATCCGGAAAAATAGATTTTTTTTTTTTTATTACATCTATTATTGAAAGCACGGCTACTGTTCAGAGTCGGCTTTGTGCTTTGGTTTCTTTTAGTCCTCATTCAGGAAAAAATACCTCTTAAAATATCAAAGATGTAAAATGCTCCTCCAGTATCATACTGTCAATATTTCAGCATATCATCGCTGTTATTGATTTTGAATTTGTGCCGATTAATTTAAAGATTAAGTGTTGCTTTTTGCTTTTTGTGATTCTCCTTCTTCTTAAGCAAAATAAACCATTTTAAAACACATTGCAATATCCTAAAAATACACTGTCATAAAGCTCATGAAAAGTTTAAAATATAAAATTCTGTGTGGTAATCAGTAGTGGAAAGTACATTTACTCAAGTACTGTACTTAAGTACAATTTGTAGGTACTTTACTTGAGTATATCCATTTTTGCTACTTTATACTTCTACTCCACTACATGTTGGAGGCAAATATGGTACTTTTTGCTACTAGATACTTTACAGATTCATATTATGAATACAAAATATTATCAACAAATATATTATAATATTATAATAATATTATTATATATAAAATGTATAGATTAAACTACCCAGCAGAATATAAAGTGATTAAAATGAGTTCCACCTTTACCAGCTGCGACATTAATGTGATGAACACATGAATTCATCAATAATTATATTTCAATATTATAATATACATTATTCTGAAATGGGCCCTCTGCATAATTAGTACTTTTATTTTTGCTACTTTAAGTATATTTTAATGCCGATACTTTTGTACTTTT
>JAOVVB010007066.1:0-16958 GCA_028570985.1 Heterobranchus longifilis | reverse complement strand
AATTTATTCAATGTTATTCTTATTAAATAATGTAAGTGTACTCTCACTAAAGCAGTACCATGGACATAATGTCTTGTATTCACAAAAAAGAAAGTTAAATAAAAAAAGAAAGAAATTTGATAATAACTTCAGATTTATATGGGGTTGTGTGTATTTTTTTTTTGTCTTCGTGTAAAGTTTTCAGTTTTCTGCTCTCTGAGAATACATAGTCTTAAACCCATTTATTTATTTATTTTCACAAAATGTTTAGAGCTCCTTTACTGATCTCATCCTAACCAGTCATTTGTTGAGAATCCCACTTATTTTCCAAACATTTAGTTTGAGATAACAGCCCGAGATATGGACGCAACGTTATCTCTCTGGGGCAATTTTAAAGATGATGAATCTTTAGTGCTATGAATAAAATAGAAGATAGCCATTACATGGTGTGCGTAAAGGGGCCAAAGAGCCAGGTTAAATATACCTCGGTCAGAAAACCAAGAATAGCAGTGGATGTTAAGAATTTATAGCTGTACAGGCTTACGTTACTATAACGCGCCACATTTTCTTAAACCAGCACATACCGAACAAGACCTACGCATTCGTCACTGGCACTATTTTAAATAAAATGCCTAAAAGCCCTGAAGGAACAAGACCTTTTAGCGTTTTTAAAACTAATTTAAATCTAATACAGGGTCCTAAATTATGCAACAGAAAAGTGTTTGGAGATGGAATGTTCAAATCCCAGTGAGGCCACAGCCACCTGTGGCATGAAGTCAGTGCAGTAAATTGGGTTATGTTCTCCAAGTGGGAGAAACGGCATACTCTTACTCATCTCTCCTGTTAATCATAACGACACTGGCCAATCATAGTCATCTTTGAGGTCATGCAAAAGAGGGCAGATAGATTTAGAAGATAGCAGATAGAACAGAATTCAATTTCACTCATTTCCAGTTAAACTCCTGAACCAGCTTACGTTTCTTTCCTTTGGATAAAGAACTCTTTAAGTTTACTCAGGCGTTATTCCTCATGAGCAGTAAAACTGTTATCCGAATGTGCTGTGAAAAATAAGCTTCAGAATAGGTTTGAGTTCAAATGACAATTTACAGTGATTTCTCAATGAAGACCAATTTAACTACAGTTTAAGTGCTAAATTCCACATCCCCACGTAAACATCCAAAGCTTTTGTTCGACTGCTCACACAACACATGGTGGACTTCAGAATTATTCAAACAGTTCAAAAAAAAAAAAGAATGTCAATGTAAAATCACTTGTAATTACCAATTTTGCTCTAAAACTTATTTGACACAATACATTTCCAAGTTTATCTTAAGTCATGATAATAAATTGGTGAGCACAGCCGCAATGAGTATTCGATAAAGTCTTCTCTACAGACCGGAACAAACCCTTTCTGAGTCTTTTTCTGTGTCTTGATATTTTTCTTCATTACGTTCACATGGAGCTCCTTCTACAGTTTGGCCCACTCGTTTCAGATAGCGTTTTTTTTTTTTCCAGACTGAGCTGATCGTTGCAAAATTAAACACAATTTGGACATACAGGTACTGTGCAAAAGTGTTGCGCCGCCTCCAAAGAAACAAACTTTCTTGTGTTTTTAATGTAGTCTGGAGGAATTAGTTCTCCAGGCTTCCTTAAGGACTTTTTAGCAAGTTTAGCAAGTTTCAGAGAAATGTTTCTTGTTTGTTAAGCCACACGGTGACCTATGAATCATTTAGTAATAAAACATCTAACAATAAGGCAGGAACCAGTGAGAAACAGGTGCGGATGATGAAAGATGATGGCAGGCTGGGATTATACTGATGATGATTCTACTGAGTGGTTGGAACAGACGAGAGGGGAAATGAGGTCGCTGCTGAAGCTGCTACATGAACAACCCATTTTCGAAATTGTATCTTTGCAGCCTGTTGCAGTAAAACATTTGTTCCAATCTCTTTTATTTCATCTACATTATTTAATTTCATTTAAAATGAAAAAATGAGGGGTGGCTCTTGTACTGTATGTTTGGAGTCATTACCCTGTTGAGTCATCAATCTACGATAAAGTTTGGGGTGAAAACATCCCAGTACTAAGAAGTATGTGTAAAGGTATCCAAAGCATTCATATTTCTCTTGTCATCCTACCAAGAAACCAGAATGTACAGAGTGTTACAAGGTCCTGACAGTGGAGACTCCTTACATAAATACAGAAAATGTCATCATCTCAACAATCGAGATGTTTTTTTTTTCATTAAATAACAATACATAAACAATAGCTGTAAATCAGCTTTTAACATTAAAAGAAATACCATATTAGAATTTGGCTCGGTGGTATAGTGGTTAGCTCTGTGCCCTTGTCTTGAAACTTTAGGGTTCGTGCTCGATTCCCGGCCATGTTGGATTCCCGCCTCTGTGTGCATGGAGTTTGCAGAATTTGATAAGACTTTGGTATAACAAACAATCCCGGAAAGTGTCATAGTGAGTAAAAGTTTTTTTGTTTTGTGTGTGTGTGTGTGTTATTTTTAATTATTAACTAAGACAGAAAAAAATAACATGTAATGTCATTATCTATGGCATGAAAGTGATATTCACAGTCTGATAACCAGGAGCTGATAATTCCTCAGTAAGAATGCTATCATTTAAAGCTTATTCCTAACCAGTGGTTATCTTTTACACAGAAAGGCACATTCATTATCCTAATTCCATTATGCATCTGTTTGCTCACTGAGAGCCGTCTTAAATGATCAAAGGCTGACAATCAATATGTGTAGTCTCTTATTGATTTAACTCAATCATGCAGGATTCATGCAAATAGCTTAGAACCATTATAATTCTTATGCAGAACACCTTTTATATCAGCGTGCATCACTCAGGAGATTCAAGCATGTCCTACAAAAACATAATAATAATAATAATAATAAGTAAATAAATAACCACCATCTCTTTACTGAAGGTTTTTATCTCTCTGTCTACACAGTTCTCTCCACAGCCCTCCAAATGCTTTGCTTTATGCGGGCATCTATCATTGCAGCTCGCTATCAATCAACCTTTTGTCTCGACAAATTTGACCTGTCATTCAGTGTCAAAATGCGCATGGCATGTCAACACCCTCAGTCATCTACCGGTTCCACCTTTCCTGTCTGAGACAGACTGGAGCTTCATGTACAGACATGCCTTCAACATACATTGTCTCAATTCCTTAGCCTCGGGAAATCTAAACATTCATTAACAGTTGTTCCCTAAAAGGATTTCGGCAGATACCAGAATTTATCCCCAGGCTTCTTGTTGTTCTTGTATAAATCTGACTGCTGTATTCAGACAAAGTAAATTAGCAGCATATAAAATTAATACAGCTATGATTATATGGTGCTTTATGTAAGTACTGATGATAACGAGAAAGATCAGAATTGTAATCGATGTGGACTTTTAGTGTTGGCTGTCCAGTAGCACATGGTCAATTATGACGTCATACAAGATCAATAAAAGATAAGATTTCTTTTCTCTTATTAAAAAAATGGGACTGTCAGGAGGTCTACACACTGGAACATTATACAAAGTTATCAACATGAAATGTCTGTCGGAAAAAGATTTGTAAGTAATAATTAAAATGTTAAAAATGACCCAATTTGTGAGGAATTTGAAAACCCAGGATTTACTGGAGTCAGGATGTTGAAGCAGCATGCTATCTTCTTTTCAACCATTTAATGAAACCTTGCAGAGCTGTAGAGACAAATACAAGCTGATAATCGATCCAAGATAATGTTACAAGGGGCGTTCAAGTCAAACCAGGACTGTGATTTTTCTCATGAATGAAGGTGTAAAACTGATTGATATTTACATAAGATTTCAAGCACAGTACGGTGATGAGACTCTTAGCCGCAGATTTGAATGGCTTTGAAGGCTGTACGTCTGTGAATGACGATCCTGGCTGAGGTGGCTCAGAGCACACTGCAGTTGTTCCTGTGAACATTCAACAACATATAACTTGTCGCCAACTTGCAGAAGAGACGCATCTGTCTGTGGGAGCTGTACACACCATTCACCAACACCACTGGCACGTTACAAGAACTCGGCTGGGAGTTATTACCATACAGTCCTGAACTCGCTCCAAACCATTATCGCATGTTTGGGCGATTAAAGGAATTCCTGGGAGGCCAGTGATTCAGACGTGAAGCAGGCAGTCTGTCAGTCATGGCTCTGGTGTACTGAAAAAATCTGTCTACCTTCATGGTATTCAAGCACTCGTGATATAAGTGCATTACTGTAATATTATTATTATATAATTATTATATAGAGAAATAAAGTGGGTTTTACTCTCATAATTGTGTTCTGTTATTTTGCACAATGAAAATCCTGGCTTGACTCGAACGCCACTGAAACTAACATTCATTATGTTCTAGCCCAAAATGAGGTAATGTCATGCTAGACCCTTAAAAGAAACAGTTGAGAATATTATGGGGGAAAAAAACAACGGAATCCATATTTCACCCTAAATTAATGTCAGCTAGACTTTTTGGTTATGAAGCTAAACTGCAAAATCCAAAGTTATTGCATATAAAACGAATACACTGAATACAGAAATACTTATTTAAAACTTTCACTATATTGCTTGGAAGAGATCCAGAGAGGGTCTGTCTTGTTAAAACAGTGACTGAGAGAAACTTGTCATGATGCGCCCTCTATCATCGATCACTTGACAGTGCGGTTTTTAAAATACGATCTGTGCAGATTATTCATGGTGTGGAAATCTTCTCTATGTACAAAGTAAATACAGTATTAAGCATCTCTTCAAGTCTCCATTATAAGTGACACACTGGGAAGTTACTTTGGTTAACCAGTTTATTGTCCACAATCTGACCCCAGATGGGGCAGGAGTAGCTCAATGGTATTGGTATCTAAGGTGTTGGACTATTGGACTATTGATTGAAAGGTAGTACGTTCAAACCCCACACTTGGGCCCTTGAGCAAGGCCCCTAACCCTCAGATGTCAAATAAAAAAAAAATTAATTCACTCTGGATAAGAGCGTCTGCTAAATGCTGTGAATGTAAAGATGTGTGAACACCTGCTTTGTTTAACAGTTTGTCATCCTCACTACAGATTAAAATCAACTACAGACTCCAGATCAACTGTTTAATTGTCGATCCTGAACCGCACACACTATTGATTATAAGTTTTCATATGAGCATGCTTTATTCCCACATTTTTATCATTTAAATAAAATGATAGTTGTTTGAAGTTTTCAGTAGGGAGATATTTTGAATATATGGACAATATAATATTAGGAGATTATGGATGTAAATTTAAACTTGTGTTTTGTCCATCTATTGATCCTTTGTCTATACCACTTATCCGGTGTGTGGTTGGGAGAAATGCCAACCCATACCAGGACACAAGCATTCCCAGAAACACAATCATATGCTGCACGCAAAAAGCAATCAGCCTACACCACATATTTTTGGATTGTAAGAGGGAACTGAAGTACCTGGAGGAAACGCACCGAGCACGGGGGAGAACATGCGAACTCCACACACAGACCAGGGCCGAGATTCGAGCTCCCTGAAGGGACGAGGTAACTGTGCTAACAACTAATCCACTATACAGCCACTTGTGTTTATTGTACAGCAGGTTGTATTCACATAAAATCTTTATTAAGGGAATGTTTGAGAATCTTTAAGAGATGCACATGAATTAAAGGCACTAATACATTAATAAGAGAGCTTCCATAAAGATCATCTACTGCTCAATTCAGATTTTTTTCCCTGCTTGCGGTAACTGATTTACTGCCATCCTATTCGAAAATATAATGGAAATATAAGTCTTATTTAGTAATTTGTGAACACGTACTGTTCTAAACAGGGCTATGACTAAACAAGAGATATATATCGATTCACAGCGAATGAACACAGAAACAAAAGATACAATACATTACATCACATATCCAGACCTGCTTATTCATTCATATAAACAATGAGTTTATCAGGAGGCCTTATTCTGTGCCAAGTAAAACTTATCTTAAGATACAGAACTATGGAACTAACTAAAAGAACCCAGTCTCACTCGCTCAATTTGGGAACACCAATTAGACTAACCTGCATGCCTTTGGGCTGTGGGAGGAAACCGGAGTACCCTGAGG
Organism: Heterobranchus longifilis; assembly: GCA_028570985.1. Classification (NCBI taxonomy): domain Eukaryota; kingdom Metazoa; phylum Chordata; class Actinopteri; order Siluriformes; family Clariidae; genus Heterobranchus; species Heterobranchus longifilis. Next base: position 10,852 of record JAOVVB010007066.1, on the reverse strand, counting down.
AGGCCCATCTAGCACGGGGAGAACATGCACACAGACCGCCACGCCACGACCGCCCAAAAACCCAACCACGAAGCTAAAATATTTTGCTTTATTTGAACTTTTATCTTAGTATTTTATGATATAAATTTCTTTGGTAGCATGAAATAATATTGGTGTGGTTAAAAATGGATCAAATTGTTCTTATAATATTAACAGTATGGTGCTATAACACCTGTGCTGTAGGCACTAAGAAAGCATAAATTGTAAAATGTTTTTGAAAAACATAATTTTTATGCTTGCTAACATTGCTGTGGTTTTTATCACATAATTTAATTTCCACTGTAAATGTTTGTTAGTCACTTTTTGTACTTCTTTCTAGTCTAAAATCATTGTTTTACTCCTTCACATCCTAAATTAAAAGTGTTTCATGATATTTTCCCCCAACTCAGTAAAATTATCAGCATTACCACTACAGCGAGGTTTTGTTTTTCCCAAAAAATGTCCTCACACTTCTGCAGTACATCCCAAATAACGGGAAAATGATTACTGAGTGAGCAATGCAAGACTCTCCAGCTTCGATGACAGGCTGGATTTTCCACATACTCATGAAACGAAATGACTGTTCAGTGGGGCAAAGTGTAAAAACACTCGACTTGAAGTTGCCGACAAAGAGATCATTCATGATCCTGTGTACAGATGTGAGTGCTGGAATGAGAAATTGAAGAAACTGTGACTGCCATCTGGTGGCATAGAAGCGGTGTCGTGGAGTCGTAGAGGTGTCGTGGAGCCTATGCCCATCCAGCAGAAAAGCTATTCCTGTTTTATTTCCAGAGGCAATCTAGCATGAAATGGAACAGACCACTTTTGACCTCCTCAAGACGTACATCAGAAATTGCTCACATAATCATCTGGAGCAATTGCTATGCTTCATATTCATGTCGAATAGATTCAGCTGTCAGTTTAATATGTGTAGCAAACTAAAATTAACCCAGTTAATACAAACGTTCTGGAATAAATTCTAGTTTTTTTATTCATCCTGTTTTTTTATGCTACTGATATTTATCATAGCCTCATCGATATAAATCGAGTGAAAAAAGTAAAAGAAAAGAAACTCATAAGAAGTCATGATCTCATTGACTGGCCTAAAAAAACGACACACAATCTCAGATTTCCATCAATCAACTATAGCTTTGATTACCAATACAATGTGGCGTATAGTTCATGTGTGAAAATGATTCTTCATGCTCCAAGTAAAGCACACTTCTACAATTTGATTCCTGGAACATGCCCGTGCCATTAAGGAAGAAAAACTCCACAGATGTGATAACCTGGTCATTCAGTACATTCGGATCATCAGCTGACCTTATTTTATAACGTTGCTGAATCTTGACAGGTCCGACTGAAGCAACCTTTTCCCTGACACACACACACACACACACATCGCTCTGGAATAGGCTCGATCTCGACTCATCAGGTGAGTCACATGACTCCCTAGCAAACCGAAGCCTCTTTAAGGCTTGTGGTTTTCTTATGGACACACCTCTTTAGTCCAGTGGTAATATTTTCCGTACAGTTTATTTCATTTTCTCTCACAATGACACGAAACAGACAATCATTCACACTCTGAACATTCAGTAAAGCCGAAATGTAAATATATCTTGATTAAAAATGGGAGCAATCTGGAAACCTGGGAGGAATCAAAGTAGCAAAGTTATCTGAGTGTTTCTGTGCTACCTTAAAATTCAGTCTCTGATTAAATTTAGTGTCTTATATTGAAACCAAGTCAGAATCCCAAAGTAGATTCTAACCGATCAAGGCCCCATGTCTGTTCATTACACATACTTTACAAATTTGCTTAGCATTAAACTGATTAATACCAGTGTTTTTCATCCTTAGACAGATGGCCTGGTTGAGCAATTTAATCAAACGCTAAAAAACATGATCCAGAAGTTCATTTCACAATGACGTTTGGAATTTGAATAAATGCCTGGAACCACGATTATTGGCAATATAAGAGGTCTCGCAAGCCTCCTCTGGGTTTTTGCTAGTTTGAATTATTGTATCGGTGCAAGCCTTGTGACATCCTAGACATTATCAGAGAAAACTTGGAAGCGGGCTTTTTTCTAGTAAAGTTGAAATTCAATTCGTTTTTGACCTTAGAATAAAACTCCACAAATTGGTTCAATTAAAACAGAAGAGTTTTTTTGTACTGGCACAAGAACATGAATCCCAGCTGTACAGTAGATCAGAGCACTCAGCAAAGGGATTTCACACTGAGAGATAAAGTGCTCATACTACTACCCAAGTAGAACTCACAATTACTCAACAACTGTTAAAGGCACTTGGAGGTCACACGGAAAGTTGGAGAAAATCGATAAAGGGGTCAGATGAACAGATAGAGGATTTACCATTTCCTGAAACCTGGAGACAATAAATGTCACTAGTGACGACAGAACCCTGAGGATGGAGCTTGAACTGTAACTGGAGGAAAATCTAAAATCATGGGTCAATATACCCTATAGTCCCCCGTGGAGACCACCTTTCACCTCTCACCTCTCACCTCCAAACCCACCTTTTCTAAACGTAAGGGAAAGCAAAGTCAGGGGACTTCAACAGTGGGAGCTCACACAAAACCACATATACCTGGTTAAAGGTCTGTCTGCGTGGTTCTGTCCACTTGGTCTGGTGCCACTTATTCAACGAGGTTAGGCTAGTGATAACTGAAGAAACAAACCTCTAGAAACAAACCTCCTATTTTGGCCTCGCACTCTTTTTGAACTTGTAGCCTTGCAGCATGTCTATGAACAGGGAAATACCCATGGTCCTGTGTAAAGCAAAAACGACAACAAGCACTGCAACCAAATTGCCCCCATTTAAAATACTCATAGGTCAACCGTTATGGTAATGTGTCTCGTTCTTCTTTTCTACTGACAAATAGTCAAAGGACATACTCCTTTTCTTCCAGGTGATGTGGTTCTTATCAGAAGTCTCTGATGCAGAAGCAGTGTGCATGCCTCCACTGGATGCAACTTTTGTGATTGATGTTCTCACCTGGTCAACTCCAGTGCCTTCATGCCAGCCGAAAAAAAAAAGAAAGATGACATTATTGTTAAATATTATAATTCAATTTCTGTAAAAACCAATCATGATATAGACCTAGTGGATTGAAGAACCTGTGACATACTTATATCGAGAAATATTAAAAGATGTGCTTAAGGAAAAGTTATTGTAGATATGGGGACATTTATTTGAAGTTTATGGAAGAGTCCCCAGTGTTCTTACCTTATACGAATATGTTTCTAACCACAATAAATTCTTCACGAAAGGACTCAATTGCATGATAAGCTGTATATGTCTTTTTTTCTCTTGAACTTAATAAGATAAGCTCATAGGGAGAAAAATAAAGATGGAAGGCAAAAATACTTAGAAGACAATGCATTTAAAAAAAAAGACTCAAACATGCGGTCAAACAATATCAGTTTATTTAATTTGTTAAAGTTGACTGTGAGAAAATGCAGGGGAAAAGTGTAGAAACTTGAAGAACGTGAACAACCTGCTTGAAGCATTTACTCCAATTATACTGTTTTGAGATTTGAGATTCTTAGACATACAAGTGTTACAGCAACAAGCCTGTTAATGGAAATATCAAAAATATTTATTTAATATGACATTTTAATTTTAATAACTGATTGAATTGTGTTAAACAGCTGACGAGTACCCAAGTTTGTATTGAAATTAAGGCAGCTGTAACAAATTTCTAACAAACAAGTTTAATCATATTTGAAAGAACGGGCAGGTTTATCCAAGTCATGCATAATATCTGCTCTTTGAGCTGGACTGGATGTGCAGCAAACTATTACCACCTCGATAACCTCCATAATCACTACTTCTGGCCCCTCTGTGAAAGCTGCTACTGTTAGAATTACCTTGAAAAACCATGATTGGACCCTAATGACATGAATACCTACCAATTTCCAGTTTACCATTTATCTCGAAAAGTGTAAAAGTGAATGTGCTAACTAGTGGCCAACAGTGGTATTACCACATAGAAAATCACGTCACCATGACAATGACGGTTAGACCTGTAAAGACAAAGTCTTGGGAAAGGAAAAAGTGACACTGAATAATGGTGTTAATGTTTTTATAACGTGTAAAACGTTTACATTTGTTGGAAGCGTTAACACTGTTTTTTTCCCCCCCAGAAATAATATCTGTATAGAATCGTTTTAATTGGATCGAACATAGATTCATAGTAGAGGTGGTGATAGTGTAGTGACATCTTTCATCCGCTCACAGTCACACAGTCTCCTTCGCTGCTCGTCATTTTTTTGTGTGTTTTTTGTGATTGTCTACAGTACATTAGGTCATTTTACATAGTTGTTATGTAGAAGCTGTGAAAAAAAAAATCACAGGCCTTCAGACATTTTCAGGCAAATTCCCAGTTTAACCTTAACACCCCTCGTATTTGAAAACTCCACACTCGGATTTGTCAGCTTTATTTTTATCTGCTTCACATTACATACACTGGCACACAAACACAGTGCTTGTTTAGTATGTAATAACCTCTTCCATAGATTTTATGCAGGTCAAAGCTAGCTAACTTTAGTACAGAGTCACTGAAAGTATTATAAGTGGGAATTCATTCTTGGTCTGTTCAGTAAAAAAAAACAAAAAAACATTATAAACGGTGATGTGCTTTAGTTATTTTGTTCATCCTGTTCATCTGCAATATCTTGTGTCAAATGTATGCACATTAATGCATTTTAATTACTTAACGCCTAATTTGCATATCAGTGTATTGATTCTAATGACGTCATTAATTTGACTGTATTCAGCTGTCGTATACAGGCATTAAGTTGGCCTGTATGCCCATGATATATATTGCCATGGCTAAACATATTACATGGAAGCTGATGAATCATGAAATGTTAGCGAGCCAAATGAACTATATTTTGTTCATCACCGCTCACCTCCACAGTAAGGCAAACCCAACTGGAAAGGGAGGGAGGACTTCACATCTGCTCTAGTCTCTGCCTGTCTGTGATGAGCCGATCAATTTCAACGTTTCCCGATCCGACCTTATAATTTAAAAAAAATTTGACAGGAAATGTTGTGCGGAAACCGAAACACACACTCGCACATATATACATATACTCATTTATTTATAAAAATAATAATAGATGTATAAAACCCCAGAAAAGGGCACACTCTCTCGAGGAAGGAAAAGAGCAGCCCAAAAGCCGCCTTTGATGCCAATGCGTGCACGTGCCTGACTGTAACTAACTCGCTAATTCGCTAATTTTTGAACGGGTTCCTTTTAGCCGACCCTTGAACTCTCACACGCGCACAGCACTGATTTTATCAAAACCGATTTCAACAACAATAACAACAAAAACTTGTTATACGGAAGTACTGCCAGTGTGTGTGTGTGTGTGTGTGTGTCGATTGGGGAGGCTTCAGACATTTGGGTTTTCTGATACTGTATGTAATGAAGAGCCAAAGTTATCATTTCTTTTAAAATGTGTTAATTTTACTGCTTCTAGTATATGGAAATGGCGTCACAAAAATCTACAACTCACAAAATGAGTACTACTAGTAGGACCATTGACTAGTAGTAATTATTATTAGGATTATTTTAGTCACAGAAGCAACTGAAAATAACTTACTCTTCACAGACGATGGGGAGCGCATGTAGAGTTTGTGAGTCGGTTGGAAATGAATGTGAAATTAATAGAAATATCAAATAAATCTAAATATTTTGTTCATATTCATTTGTTTTTTGTTGTATGTAGTAGATCACTTTTGTGTTGCGGGAACTAATGCCGGCTCGTTCCTCTGGACATTTGCTTTATTGCATGATAAGCTGTGTATGTCTGTTTTTTTCTTTCTCTTGAACTTAATAAGATACGCTGATGAGGAGATTAAATAAGTTGTAAGGCAAAAACACGTAGAAGACAAAGCCTAAAAATGGCTGGAACAAGCCGTCAAACAATAGAAATGTATTTAATCCGTTGAGGTCACCAGGCTGTGGGAAAAAGTGAACAATCTGTTTGAAGTTTCATTCTCTTTAGGTAAATATGCAGTACCTGAAAAGTGAGCACATAACACAGAAGAAAAAGTTTCAATTAGTATTCAGAGAATATTTATTATTATTATTATTATTATTATTATTATTATCATTATTATTATTTTTGCTAAATCAGTACATAGCCATTAACTATCTTCAGCATACACAATCTCATTGCAGTTAATAAAAATGTGAACAATATAATTTGTTTTGGAATAACATTTTAAAAGGGATTTAAAAGCTGCTTAAATTGTGTTCAACAACTGTAAAGTACCAAGTTTGAATTGAAATGAGCTTTTAGCTTGTCCTTGTGGTTCTAAGAGCAGGAACATTAAGACAGCTCTAAGAGGTTGGTAACTGGTACATGAATGAAAGGGCAGGTTTGTCCAAGACATGCATAATATCTGCTCTTTATTTACCAATCTGAGGCAAACTGGATGTGCAGCAAACTATTACACACAAAGTATCTAAAGTCTAATTACCGTCTGCTTTGCTTTTATCACCCAACACCTCCATAATCACTACTTCTTTTTCCACAGAAGTCCTTTGCGTTTGGACCCTAACGACATAAATACCTACCAGCCTATTTCAAATTCTTCATTTATCTCTAAAATTCCTTAAAAGGGTGGTTGTGTCTAATCTCACCTCAAAACCATTAATCTCTTTCAATCAGGTTTGTTTCCCCAAACTGAGGACAGAAACCACAATGATTAAGATCACCAATAGCCTCTTTTGCGCAGCTGACTCTGATCTACTCTCCATCCTTATCCTTCTTGATCTTGATCATAGTGCAACAGTTGATACCATCTCTCATCAATTTTTGCAAAGAAATTACAGAATTTTCTCTCATTTTTATCTGGCTTCCACGTCAATCACTATTCAATACATTAATTAACAATCTGCTGACTGTTAATAAGACTCGGTGTGGTCCAATCACATGAGCCCAAATATTTAAAAACAATTTTGATTCGCTAAGAACAAAAATGTGAGGGTTCAGAACGCACAGTGCTGCGCCCCATGGATGATTTGAAAAATTCCAATTAGAGCTCAGCCTCAAATCAGATGCTTTTCAAAAATTTATGTGCCTACATAGACACTCGTTTGTCCGGCGCCCCACGTACACGAACACGAATGAACGTAATACAGTTTAGATTTTTTTTTTATTGTACATAAATTATATTAAGAAATACAGCGGAATATTGTGACTAAATGACTTTATTTCATTATTAAAATAAATAATTATTATGGTAAATAATTACGTGTTAAAGTAGCATTCTTCTCTGTCTAACTTTAAGGGGGCGGTGCCCCAGCGCCCCTTATTGACTGGTCGCCACTGGCACTGTGTATCAGTGGTTTTGTTTGTACCTCATTGATAGGACACAATTTGTCCAAATACAATAGAGGGTTCCGTGAGACTTCTGTAAAGGAGTCCCACAGAGTTAGATAATCGGCCCACTTCTTTTTATCACTTACTCTATCTTTTCATTCAGTTTCACTGCTCATGATATGCAGCTTTATTTTTCTACTAAGCCCACCTCTACTTTTCAACCTAGTAGCATTACTACATCTCTTCATGATATTTCACAACATGGATAAAGAGTTAACAGCAGCAAAAGTGAGGTCCTCTTGCCAAAACTAACAGTTTCATTCTTCATCATTGGATGCAACATACCCATTTCTACACGTCAAGAGCCATGGTGTTACTCTGGACAACACTACTTCTCATCTCACATAAATAATGTCCCTTTGCTTTTTCCGTCCTTCTCTCCTCAGACAACTGACTTTGCATCATCATCATCATTTAAATTCAATTCTGCAAATAGACATCCCTCTTTGCTTGCATAATACCATGGAGTTGTGTCTTCACTGCCACTCCAATCTGGCATATTCCTAAATTGCAAGTAGTTAAAGGATATTCCAGTATCAAAATGAACGTTCTGTCTATGAATAGCCTTTGTTATAGCTACTGTATGGTATTACCAGATATTTTGACAAGGAAGTCTTTAATTTATTGGTTTTTTATAAACTATACCAGGCAAAAAACATCACAATTACTGGCTAACAGTAACCCTGGTGAGAACATATGGAATTTGCATTAGTTTGAACAGTCAGATAAACATGTTTTCTTAAATATACTTTTTATTCTTATATGTATATACACTACTAGTCCAGAGTTTGGACACCATCTATTTCAATGGTCTTTTCTGATTTTTTTTACACTGTAAATCCTTCATAACGGCTCTAATCTGAGGTGTTGTTTGTTAATTGGTGATTTCTGAGGCTGGTAACTCTAAATTAACTCCTTCTCAGCAGCAGTTCTTGCTTTCCTGGGATGGTCTTCGTGAGAGACAGTTTCATCATGGTGCTTGATGGGTTTTGCAAATGCACTTGATAATACTGTTCTTACGAGAACTGTTCCAGAACAGCTGACCTTCATGTCTTAACATAACAACTTAGTGTTGATATTACTTAATTATTTACTTTTGTACGTCTCATTGCATAGTTTTGAAATCTTCAGTATTGTTTTCGAATTTAGAAAATATATCACTCATCATAAAATATTGAATTAGAAGGTGTGTCCAGACTTTTGGCTAGTACTGTACACTATAACTCATTTAACAGTTAGACCTTTATTCATACTGCCGTATTCCTAGTGCGCCTAGATACTTCTACATATGTGTATTCATTATGTGTGTTCAGGAAATTATGGTCAGTTTGCCCATTTACAAATTTGTACAAGTTTGTATTTTTACAAGTTAAATTCTTATTAATTTAAAAGACATTTTTGTTTTGTTTTCCCAACTTTACTATACCGGAAAGGTAACTATACCAAACTGTAACTTCAAAACCGATGTACATGATGAACATTCATACAAGCTTTCCATTCATGTTGGAGAGGTGAGTGGTTTTGTCGACCTGTGGAGGTTACACACACTATATGGACAAAAGTATTTGGCCAAACCTGTTAATTATTGAATTCAGGTGTTTCAATCAGGCCCCTTATCCCCAATGAAGGGCGATATTAATGCTTCAGCATACCAAGACATCTTTCTACAATGCTAAGCTTCCAACTTTCTGGCAACAGTTTGGCGAAGGCCCTTTTCTACTCCAACATGACTGAGCCCCAGTGCACAAAGCAAGGACTATAAAGACATGGTTTGATGAGTACAGGGTGGAAGAACTTGACTGGCCCTAACACTGAGCCCTGTGACTTCAACCCCATCGATCACCTTTGGGATGAACTGCAATGGGGATTACGAGCCAGACCTTCTCTTCCAACCTCGTAAATGCTGTACTGAATGAATGACCAAAGATTCCCACAGAAACACTAAAAAATCTTTCATTCCAAGAAGAGTGGAAGCTTTTTTATAGCTAAAAAAGGAGGACGAACTCCGTGTTGAAATATACTGTATGTATTTGGATACGACGTCATTGCAGGTTTGGCCCGAATACTTTTGTCCATTTAGTTTATTTAAAAATAAACTTTGTTTACCTGTAGCATTTATGTCAACCTATTGTGATATAAAGATGTGTTATTCAGTCTCATGCAATCTCTGTTCAATATGTTCATTCTGGTGACATACAATACAGTAAGTGCTGGGATCTAATTGGGAACAATGTGATCTGGCGGCGGCTCTTTTTGTCCACTGCATGATCATTACTGTGGCATTTCAGTACAGTCTGCTTAGAGACAGTGCAAAAGAAAGAGGAAAGAGAGAGAATTTGAATACTGTATATGCTAAAAAGTGCCGACCTTTCACAGAGTCCTGTATTGACATCACACTCCTGTGTGTGTGCGCCCGGGGATGTGGGCTGTGAGCTGTGGACCAGCAAAATGAAAGAGATGTTACAGCGCTTGAAATTACAGCCGCTGACTAAACTCATCTGCAAATATCATCTTCCTTAGAGAAAAAAAAAAAGAACGAGTAGGAGAATTTTTTTTTTATTACGTCAGTCATGTAGTATGTGAAGTCATAGGGCTTAAAACGGTTTAAGTCATCGCCTGAGAACAACTTTAACCATGATCAGAAGTCTATCACATGGCTGAAAAAACTGATTTGAGTTCAGGTCAACTGCTTTTTACACTGTGTTCTAAAATATACAGAAATATGAAAAAAAAAATTATTAAACTCCCCCTATTTAACCGATACAGACCTAAGATACATTTTGATAACTTTTGTCTAAAATACAAATCAAACTAAAGGCTTTAAACAGGGTTCATGACTTTTAAAATGACTTTAGTGCGCTTGGAGGAGAAGTGTGTGTGTTGTATAAATGTATAACTTCCATGCATTATAATGTCTTAGTGCTTCAGATTAAGAATTTCACTTTCTAAAAGCTTTAATTAAAAAAAAAGTTAATTTATAATCTCTGTAATTATTTGTAGTATTATTGCTTAAACCGTACCTGCAGCCTGCCTTGGTCAGCGAGTGGTATCCGGGCTGGCAGCGGTCACACTTATGTCCCATTACACCCGGTTTACAGCCACAGCGCCCTGTGTTGTCACATCGAGTGTTTAGAGAGCCTGGGGAGGGAAAGAAATAAACTAGGGAGAATTTCTAGAGAAATTCTAAAGCTGTGTTGTGCAAATGTATCAGCTTTCTGGAGAAAAAAGTGAAAAAGTCTTTTATGTTTTTTTAAGTTAGATGTTTTTATTTATTTATTTTATTTATTTTTTATTTTTGAAAATCGGTCAAAATGTATGGAATCTACACTGAACAAAAATATGAACGCAACACTTTTATTTTTGCTCCCATTTTTCATGAGCTAAACTCAAAGATCTGTAACATTTTCTACATACACAAA